>BQNB010130648.1:2771-18907 GCA_026074375.1 Tanacetum coccineum
GATATGATATTGCTATAAGATATCTTGAGGACGTATATCTAACTATGCTTAGAGAGATCCTTTTATAGACTAAGGATAAACTCTCACAAGCTTACAAATTGCTAACAGATAACACATATCTTTTCCTAGAATATCTCATACATATCTCATAAACGGTACTAACTATTTTCTAACTAACGGTACTAACTAATCGATCAGTACTTACATTTTGTACTGTCGATACTAACTATAACTAACAGTACTAACTATTTGTACTGTCGGTACTAACTTACTAAAACATAAATCCTAACAGTTGAAATTCAAAATAGCACATTCACCTAAGATATGATAAATTTCGAGAGTGAAAAATTCACAAGTTGCAAATGTGAGTAGTGTTAGCATCTTTACTGATATTTAGCTGTGATCTCGTTTTAAGCTTGGTTTGGATAAGTGAAAAGTCAGGGACGATGAATTTATCCTTTTTGGGGCATTCTCGGATCGAAATGCATCTTGTTCTATGATCCCTAACAATTATGGAAATAACAAAAGTCGAAATATTCCAAGTTTATATTAAAAAAATGAAAAAGTTTTATAAAAATGGGAAAATGGGGTGTTTTATAACTTGTGATTTCTTAACTCTCTCCACAAAAATCTTTGCTACTTTTCAAAGGTTTAGTTTGGGGAAGTTTTGAGGTATTTGGTTATAGAGCATATAATATTGCGTGAGGACACGCAATCGCTTAGTTTGGGGAATTTTGATATGTGTGAAAACACATATCCGTTTTATATCAAAATTGGCCCATAAAAGACAAAATTATGCTTAAAATGCTTGAATATTGCTTGTTTTGTCTTTGTGATTGTGTAGGTACGGATATTGCAAAAATCACAAGAGAACGATCAAAACCGGACAAACACGGACACGGGAAAGGAAAAGAGAATACAAGAGCCGGGAGAATGCTATCAAAGGTCAACAAAACTCAACCCTTGGTCAACCAAAGTCAACACACAAAATGACAAAACCCAAATTTCCTAAACTAGTCCCTCAAAGAAAACCAAATTGCAAAAATAGTCCCTAAACCCCAACGGTGTTAAGTCTTTAATTTATAAAGAGTTAACACCCGTTAACCTTTATAACAACACCACATAAACTGGCCCAATTCCCTTTTGTTATTATCCCGAGCCCAAAACCCTTTATAAGCCCAAAGTCAAACGAGTTATAACCCCGGGTAAAAGAAAAGTCAAACGCAACCCTTTTATACAAGTTTTTACGCGGGAAAAACAGTTTTAACTGTTCATCATCTTCCCCGTTTTACCTCGAGCTCAAAACAAAGGGTAAAATCAAATTAAGGACGTGGCCATGAAATTCAAGTGATAAAGGACACCTTGGCAGAGTTAAACGTCACATTATGCTCTCATTGGCCAATTCCCAAAAGGAAGGACACGCGTACAATGCAAGAAACACATAATCATTGGGATTTTGTACTAAAGTACATACAAAAGAAGCACAAGAGGGTCAAATCACGGATTGCCACGCTGGTAATCCGTGTGCTCATCAAAACAATCCAAGGGCCAAGAATAGAGATCCAATGATTGGCAAGATTCAAGGGCAGGGATTTATGGGAGCATCTAACAAACTCCAGGACCTAGAAGCTTCTCTGAAGGCTATAAATAGCCCTCACATTCACACACACGGGATATCTAGTTTTAGCTTTTAAAAATTTAACTTATGTATTTTTTAGCTTTTAAACTTTAGCATTTGTAATTTTCAGTTAAAATGTTTTAGCTTAATGTTTGTTTGATGTAATTTCCTTTTTCAATATTGTAAGCAGTTTTTCATTAATAGAATTCGAATTTTATCTTACTTTTCTAAAGCTCACTTTTACTCAAACTGTGTCTAATAAGCTAGTAATGTTACATAAGCTTCTCATAAACTCAGATCAAGCTCTTTGAGTCTCTAAGCTCAAATTGAGCTATTAATAAGCTCTTAATATACTTAAATCTAAAAATCAGCTTAATACCTCGGCTTATTGGATTTTGAGCTTTTTGGAAGATGAGCTAACCATGGAAGAGCTCATAAGGACTTTTACTGGCTTATTCTTAATAAGTCAGAGCTTGTAGACAGCTCATTAGAGCCTTTGATGCCTTTGTTTAGCTAAGGCTCTAGTAAGTTTTCATTTAGTTTTACTGTCTTAATTTTCTAGCTTAATTCTGCTTATTATGCTTATTAGTTTGCTTATTAGTAGTTAAACCTGTCTTATTATGCTTATGAATGTTGTTGCTTATCTGTTTTCATAATTATAATGCTTAGATCTTAGTTTTCTTCATAATCTATCACAAATCATTGAAAAACCAAAAATAAGTAGCTTAGTTAGTAGCTTATTAGTTCTGGCTTATTTGCTCTTTGTTATTTGCTTATCATAGTTGTCTTAAGCTACTTGTTATCTGGTAATTAGGATTTGAGCTTTAAATTTCTATTTCATAAGATAAAATGGAATGGATCATAGTTAAAGGGGTGTTTGGGTCAGCAGCACTAACCATAGGTTAGTGCTGTTTATAGCTTCTTAGTCTTTTGTGTTGGTATTAAAACTCAAATTTAGGATTGTTTAAGCTGTTTTTATAAGTTAGAATTAAGTCAGTTGAGTTTTCAATAGTTAATAGCTTATTAGTTCAAACCTGTTAATTAGAATTTGCATTATTAGCTTAGATCAGTTCTAGCTTTTGCATTTACTTAATTTACATTTAGACTTGTGTTTTAAGAGTGTTAGAAATATAATCTTAGGTCTGCATTGATAGGGTTTTAGATTTAGTTCATTAGCAGGTCAAGTGCATCAGCAGTTTTAGACTGCAAACAGCCTTTTTATTCATCAAATTTCAGCAAGATAAGGTAGATTTTAGATTCTGATTTTCAGCATACAATTAAGTTTTAGGTTATAGATTATCTGTTTTAAATCAGTTTTCAATTTTAAGCTCTTTAGTCCATTTGTTTTTAAGCTCAAATTAGAGCTTGTGTCTTCTCATTTCAAACTAAAGATAGCATAAGCTGTCTGAACTGTCTGTTTTTAGTCTTCTTTTTCAATGAGCTCTAGTTTACAAAAATAGTTTTAAAAAGCTTTTTCAAGTAGTCTTTAAGCTAGTTTTTTAGAAAAACCAAGTTTCATTTCATGAAAAGCTCATTTGGTTGCTTAAAATTAAGCTCAAAGTCTGCCTTAGGGACTGTTTGGTTTCTAATTTTCAAAAGAGCTTATTGTGATTTTCAGCTTATTATTTTTGATTCTATGCTTGTTTCTAAATTAGGTTAGCTTATTAGGTTAGGTTTAGTGTAAGAGTAGCTTATTAAGTCTTAGGTTTAGCTTATTTCATGATGTCAAGTTCTTAAGTTTTATATAAAAGCTAAAAAAAGAAAAGTTTTACATTTTTCTGTCTTTTAAGCTGTTTTCTAGCTTATTCCTTAAGTTTCAAAAATAGTTTCTTTTATAAAAATTGCTTATTTTTAAGTGCTTAATAACTTTGCTTTTAAGTTTTTCAAAAATAAAAAAAGGGGAAGGTGGAAATCGAGGGTGAGCAAGACTCGAACCCCCGACCTCAACACCCTCAACCCTTTTATAGCACACAACACACACCTCACTACCATCGCGCCCTGGGGTCTTTTTCGTTATAGTTTTACATAGTTTAAAATTTATACACGTTTAGTCCTTTTAGCTTATAAGATGTTTTAAGCTTATTACACAGCTTATTCGATAAGCTGTGTAATCAAGCTTATTTTTCCTTGGTATCTTTTAGTTCAAGCTATTTCCTGTATTTTTTAGAATTTTTATAATTAGTTTAGTATTTTTAAACATTTTTTTTATTAAAAAATTTAAAAAATCATAAAAAATAGAAAAATAATCAAAAAAATATAATTTTTTTAGAAAATTTTCCTTTATCATAAAGTTTCTAGGAAAATTAGTTTTACTTTCGTAGGGTTAAAATTGCAAAATTTCATTTTTTAAAGAACGGGATTCGTTCCCGTTTGCATTTTTCGTGTTTCTAAGCTCATTTTAATTTTGTTTTTGTTCTAGTTTTCTTTAAACTTACTTTTTAGTCAATTAGAGTCTATTAAAAGAGAAAATTTCATCTTATGGTTAATTTTGGAAATTTAGGGTTTTTAACTGTCGTTTAGGGTTCCCGTTTTGCATATTTAGTTAAAGTTTAATTTCCCGTTATTTTTTCGTGCTTAATTGTTATCATTTGTTTATTTTAATTGTTTTTAATTTGTAGAAATAGATAATCAAATCAATCTTTGTTTCCAATTCAAGTCATTGTCCGAACAACAAACGTGGTATACTTCCTGGTAAATATACGTATAATATATATATATTTGTGAAGATTTTCTTTTCTACCTTTGTCCTCAATGGTAGTTTGGTAATTTCATATTTTATTATTACGTGTGTTGGTTTAATACGAATCAATGATGAATAAAGCTAATGTGCTAAATCTTATGAAGATGAAGGAAGATGAATAAAAATTGGTGTCGTATTAGTCCAATGTGCTAAGTCATGATATATGAACTTCTTATCTCAAGATTCATATAGGATAGTGGTAAGCGGTAGCTAGCAACATGGTGGTTTGTATACTTCGGTTTTATAAACCAAATCATACACCTGTACCATTTTCCATTAAAAACAATTAGCATGTTTCCTTGATGTGTACACTTGGACTTATTGAGTACTTGTGCTTGGTAAATTGTATCTCATTTGTTCAATAACCTGAATGAGGAAATTGTTATTTTAATTTGCTTGAGGGCAAGCAAAGTTTAAGTATGGGGAGATTTGATAACGCTCAAATCGAGTATGTTTTGGGAGCATTATTCTTATTTTTGTAACAGTTATTTGGTCAGTTACTTATGGTCTTATTACTCTATTATGTCTAAATATGCTTTCTAGTGTAAATGCAGCCAAATACATGAAAACAAGAAAAAGAGAGACGAACATGCAGAGATTATCTCAAGTAAGTAGAATCCCGTGTCAGGATCAAGTGCGGAAGCATCTCAAAGAAGAAGAAATCTAATTACCCAAGCTTCCAAGACCTAAGATCAAGTTGTAATGAAGATATGGTGAAGTACGAAGGCCCATGGCCAAGAAAAACTCGAGCAAGAGTCTTAAATGAAAAATCCGACAAAAAGATTCCACCAACGACCTCCCAGCCGCCAGGTTGGAGAGTCTGCCACCCGACAGAAGGCGTACCACCCGGCTCTTGGAGCCCACAATTTTCATTTCACTCTAGAAGAAACCTGAATAACCAAGAAGGATCTAGACCCTCTAAACCGACTTTGGACACCCCTTTAGGCCCTGGAACCGACATAAAATAGTAGTATAAATAAGAGACTCCTATGCCTCATTTTAACACACACCTTACTATTCTCTAACCCTAAATCCTAATCCTCAGAGCCACCACTCCTTTCCAAAGCCATTTAAGTCTAGGAAAGTCATGAAGAAGCTCTAAGAAATTCAAGAAGGAGGAAGGATCCCTCTAAGTCACAAGTTTGTCATTTCCTAGTTCACATTCCTTTAAGCTTTTGCAATACTTTTGTAAGAACTCTCATTATGTTTATGAATGCAGTATTTTCTAGAATTACGTCTTTCTTTAATATGAGTGGTTAGTCCCTTTATGTGCTTGGTTAGATGTTGTTTGTGATATGAAGATTCGATTAAGATAGTGTGGCATGTTAATTCAATTTCAAGCTAAGTCTTAGATCCATTTGTTCTTATGTTCTAAAGTGGCATAGTTTTATCAACCGAATTGTTTGTTTAGAATATCATAGGTCGAAAGGGATATTGTTAATCAATCAATTGCCTCCTTTTTGTCTACGATCGGCTACCTTTTTATTGACTATTTCTTAAGCGGTTTGGTATAACTATGAACATAATTATCGATGTCTATGGTTTGTGAAACGAACCGCGAATCAAACTCATAGAGGTTGTCTTAATCTTGAATTGATTGATTGCACCTAATGCTTGTTTTTGTTACTAGGAGTCTTGACGAAGGCAAAAAGTTTTAAAACAATACATTGGATAACCTCCAATTCTTTAATCAACTTGTTAGTCTTTGCCACCCTCATATCGAATCATATTCCCAAACTAAATCCAACCAAGTATACCTATTTATTATCGAATCTCTTTCATGATTGATTGCTTGCATCTTATGACTTTTAACATCGAAATCTTTATCAAGTCGAAACACCCAAATCCCCGCGAACGATCCCAGCTTACCATTCAATATCTTGCTACTACGGACAAGTTTACTTGCTTGTATGTGTTGCTTAAGAATTTGGTATACCGAGTTATATATTTAAAACTGAACCGTATCGCACGCATCAAGTTTTTGGCGCCGCTGCCGAGGATTTGATTGTGTTTTACGATTTAGATCTCGTGATCCCATTGTCCCTAGTTTCCACATAATTTTTTTTTCACAGAACCCTTGGAGCCACCCGGTGCAGCACTTTACCGCCCCGGCACAACCCCTCGACGAGCCCTCTGCCGCCCGACGTAGCACTCTGCCGCCCGGCACAGCAGCTTCTTACAAAAATCCACTTTTTATCAAATCTTTCTAAATCCTTTTTAGGTTTGATCGTATTTGAGTTTTGTCCTTGAATGCCAACACGTTCTGCTCGATAAAACCCAATTACTCCTTATTCCGAACTTGAACGTTTTATCCACCAAACCTTAAGAAAGGAAAAGAAGCGAAACCCGTTCATACCCATTGAAGACCGAGTTCCCAAAACCAAATATCCACCTTTTGAGAATCTTTTTGAAACCAATGTAGTCTATAACCTATTTCTTGACCTACCCTTCCCAATGGCCGACGACCAACCCATGTGGGGAAACAATCGGGCCATAGCACCCACTCCCCGGGCCGCTATTGTCGTGGTTGACCTTGGAGACAACTTCACCGTCAAGGGACACCATCTTTCCATGATCAACGATCGATAATTCGACGGACGCTCATGGGCCGATCCGCACAAGCACATCGCCAAATTTGTTGAAGTATGTGGAATGTTCCGTTATGGCAACACCAACGCGGATACCATCAAACTAAAACTTTTTCCATCATCCCTAGCGGGATAAGCCAAGATTTGGTTCAACGAACTAAGTCCCGGTGTGATAACCACTTGGGAAGAAATGAGACAAGCTTTCGTAAGCCGATTCTTTCCGCCCGCTATGTTTGACCGACTCATAGGAGAAATTCAAGGTTTCACCCAACAACATCACGAATCACTAGTCGACGCTTGGCTACGTATGAAGGATCTACTTCATAGTTGTCATGGACATGGTTTAGGACGAGGAACCATAATCCAAATCTTTTACCACAGACTAGACGAACCAACCCAAGCTATCCTAGACGCCGGAGGAATCTTCCTCTACAAACCCCAAATGAAGCACATCAGTTACTCGAGGATCGAGTTCTTCTCAAACTCGTTTGGTAAAAAGAGAACAAAACCAAACCCCTTCTTAAAACCATTGCCTTCGCTGAAAGTGAAGAAAATTCACCATTATTGGAAAAAATGGAAGCCTTAACGACAAGGATTGATTCACAATTCAAAGAAATCAAAGGAGACATGAAAGAAATGAGAGGTGGATGCAACAAATGTGGAGGACCCCATCCATCATCGGATTGCGACGATAAACCTATGGGAGGACCCAAGGAGGAAGAAGCAAACTATGCATCCGGAGGATATCGAGGAAATTATTATGGTCGAAATTCTTGCAATTGGCACGATCGTCAATCTTACCATTGAGATGAAAACCGAAACTCGAACCTTGGGGAGGAAAATCCGCCAATTCCACGTTTACCTGAAAAAAACCAGACGAATCAGAATTCGAGAAAAACATGAGAGAATTCGTTATAGCACAAAAGACAGCGAATGATTTTATCAAGAACCAGTTCTACAATCTCAAAACCAAAGTCGAACAAGGACAAAAGAATCATCAAGTTGCGATTCAAGACCTTGAAACAATGTTTGGTAGGATTTCTGATCACCAATCTTCAAGACCCACGGGTACGCTGCCTAGCAATACCCAAGCCAATCCAAAACCTTCAACATCAAACGAAATACCGAACTGACCATTGCCTGCTCGAAATGAGCACGTGAATACCGTATTAACACGCAATGGTAAGACCTATGACCATCGCTTGCTCGAAATGAGCACGTGAATACCGTATTAACACAAAATACCGAACTGACAAAACACTAAAACTATCGTCTTCCTTGACAATAGTGAAGACGAGGCAGAAGAAGTCAAAAAAGAGGCAGAACCTCTACCCAAGAAACCAATTCAAACGGATACACCGCCACTTAAAGCCTATAAGCCAAAAATTCCATATCCACGACGCTTGAACAAAGAAAAAATGGAGGCACAATATGCCAAGTTTTTAGACATGATCAAAGACGTCAGGATCAACGTACCCCTCGTTGACGTCCTAGCAGGCATGCCTAATTATGAGAAGTTTTTGAAAGATCTTATAAGCAACAAAAGTAAGATGGAGAAAATCTCTGTTTCATTCTTAACTGAGGAATGCTCAGCAATTCTTCAAAACAAGATCTCACTGAAGCTTGGAGACCTCAAAAGTTTTCTAATCCCTTGCAAACTTGCAAACTCAGTTGAATATCTCGCCTTGTCCGATCTTAGCGCAAGTATTAATCTGATGCCGTATTCACTATACGCTGCACTTTCTAGAACAATTCTGAAACCCACAAGGATGAGTATTCGCCTAGCAAATCATACTTACCAGTACCCTATGGGAGTTGTTGAGAATATGCTCGTTCAAGTTGGAAAATTCATGTTCCCTGTAGATTTCGTTATCCTGCAAATTGAAGAAGATGATAGAGTCCCTCAAATTTTAGGAAGACCATTCTTGCATACCGTCGATGCCATCATAAGAGTTAAGAATAAAGAACTCAATTTAGGAATTGGAGAAGATAGAGTAACCTTTCACATCGATAAAGCTATGCAACAATTTCATGTGAATGATGACACATGCTTCCGCATGGATGTTATCGATGAAATAACTGAGGATGAACTCGATGTTCTGCTCTTCGATTCTAAACCATTCCTAAATACATCAGAAAAGATAAGCGAAACACCACTCGACAAAGAATTCGATGAATTCATGTCAGGGAATGTTCAAGAGGATGAAGTCAAAGACGATTTTGAGGAGTTAACAGCAAAAGATTAACTAAGAATCAGGATATCTATCCAAGATCCACCAACCGATCTTGAGATGAAACCTCTTCTAAAACATCTGGAATATGCCTTTCTGGAGGAAAATTATCTTCTCCCGGTAGTCATATCAGCTTTACTCAAACATAATGAAAAGGAACGACTTGTTTCAGTTCTCAAAAACCATAATGAAGCATTCGCTTGGAAAACATCCGATATTCTAGGGATTAGACCTTCCTTTCGCAGACACAAAATCAATTTTGATGACGATGTCAAACCAGTCGTTCAGAGACAACGACGACTTAACCCAAACATAAAAGAAGTCATTAAAAAAGAGATTATCAAACTTCTAGACGCAGGTATCATCTATGCCATCGAAGATAGCCATTAGGTAAGTCTGGTGCATTGCGTGCCAAAAAAAGGAGGAATGAGTTGTGACAAATGAAGACAATGAACTCGTTCCAACACAGAAAGTTACAGGATGGCATGTTTGTATCGACTATCGTAAGTTAAACGAAGCCACCTGAAAGGATAATTTTCCTTTACCCTTTATGGATCAAATGCTAGAAAGGTTAGCCGAAAACAAATTCTTTTGTTTTCTTGACGAATTTTCCGGATATTTTCAAATTCCCATCGAACTAGCCGATCAGGAAAAGACCACTTTCCCTTGCCCTTATGGAACCTACGCCTACAAGTGTATGCCTTTTGGTCTTTACAACACGCCAGCAACCTTTTAAAGGTGCTTGATTGCAATTTTTTAGTATATGCTCGAAACCTCCATGGAAGTCTTCATGGATGATTTCTTAGTGTTTGGAGATTCATTTAATTCATGCTTAAATAATCTAGAGCAGATGCTAATTCGATGTAAACAAGCACACCTAGTTCTAAACTAGGAGAAGTGTCACTTAATGGTGACCGAGGGAATTGTGCTGGGACACAAAGTCTCCCGTAAAGGACTAGAGGTTGATAAAGCAAAAATCAACGTGATAGCTAAGTTACCACCACCCACTAACGTCAAAGACGTTAAAAGTTTCTTAGGACATGCCGGATTCTACCGCCGATTCATAAAAGATTTTTCTAAAATCTCCTGACCCATGATGAAACTTCTCGAAAAAGACTCTGTCTTTAACTTCGATGAAGAGTGCAACAAGGCATTCGAAACTCTCAAAGAAAAGTTAACGAATGCACCTATTATGGTTTCACCTAATTGGTCGCTATCGTTTGAAATTATGTGCGATGCAAGTGATTTTGCCATAGGAGCCGTGCTAGGCCAACGCGGAGAAAAACATTTTTGACCCATCCACTTCGCTACCAAAACTCTAAATAGCGCACAACAAAATTATACGGCGACCGAAAAAGAGTTACTCGCCGTAGTTTTTGAATTCGACAAATTTCGATCATACCTTGTTCTTTCAAAAACAGTTGTGTTCACGGATCACGCTGCAATAAAATATTTGTTTTCGAAAAAAGATGCCAAACCATGTCTTATACGCTGGATTTTATTGCTTCAAGAATTCGATATCGAAATCAAAAATAAAAAGGGAGCAGAAAACATCGCAGGAGATCACTTATCGCGACCTGAGAAACCCAATCTCAAAGAACTCAAGGATGAGGAAATAAATGATGAGTTCCCTGATGAGTTTTTCATGAGTATCAAAACTGACGAGAAAGAGAGCCTGTGGTTTGCTGACTTTACCAAGGAGGAATTCTAAGAAAAGGATTAACCTACGCTCAGCATTGTAGCTTCTTTTTAGAACTTAAGCACTATTTCTGGGACGAACCGTATCTATTTAAAGCATGCCCCGATGGCATGATCAAAAGATGTGTTCACTGTTCAGAAACTCAAAAAATTCTAGATGAATGTCATCATGGACCCACTGGGGGACATTATGGACCATCGATTACCGTAAAGAAAGTTTTTGATACTGGATTCTATTGGCCAACCATATTTAAAGAAGCACAGACTCTGGTACAAAACTATGATGCCTACCAATGTTTTGGTAGCATTTCACGAAGAGACGAGATGCCTTTGAACAACATCCAAGTTAGTGAAATTTTCGACATATGGGGAATTAATTTCATGGGACCTTTTCCGAAATTCCATAAGTTCTAATACATTCTTGTCGCAATTGACTACGTGTCAAAATGGGCAGAAGCCGAAGCTTTACCAACTAACAGTGCACGAGTTGTAGTTAATTTTTGGAAAAATCTTTTCTCTCGTTTTAGAAATCTGAAAGCTTTAATTAGCGACAGAGGAACTCACTTTTGTAATCGTCAAATTGAGAAAATCTTGAAAAGGTATGGAGTACATCATCTTATAGCCACAACTTATCATCCACAAACTAGTGGTCAGGTTGAAAACACCAACATAGCCTTAAAAAGAATCCTCGAAAAGATAGTTAAGGACAATCTATCTGTTTGGTCAAGAAAATTAGATGACGCTTTGTGGGTATTTTGGACAACCTATAAAACTTTAATCGGTACAACTTCGTGCCAACTTTTTTATGGAAAAATGTGCCATTTTCCATTTGAAATCGAACATCATGCGTACTGGGCCCTGCGAAGCTGCAATCCTGATCTTAAGGTTGTAGGAGAAAAATGATTTCTACAGTTGCATGAGCTCGATGAATTGAGACTTCAAGCATATGAGAACTCTAAACTCTACAAAGCCCGAACCAAAGCCTATCATGATAAGAAACTTAGAGTTAGAAAAGAATTTAATCCCGGAGATAAAGTTCTCCTGTACAACTCTAAATACAAATTCAAAGCTCTAGAGCTTAGATCAAAGTGGTATGGACCGTTCATAGTTAAACATGGTTATCCATCAGGATATGTTGAATTATATGACAAACATAGAGGAAGCTTCATTGTTAACGGACACCATGTTAAACTCTACCACGATGAGGAGCAGTTAAATGAACTTACCATAGAAGAGATTCCCCTCATGTGTGAGGAAGGAAGAATGAAAGCTATTCCATTCATGGCACCATTTCCAGCCAACTACCGTCAGACCATGCCATGGGAATCAGAAAAACCATACATTTACAGTGTAGTGGAAAACACCTGCAACGAAGCTAAGCTGTATGATTTAGACGAAACTGGGAAAGGAATAGTGATCGAGAATATTTTGTATTTCTCAAGCGAAGGTTCATCGCTTGAAAAGAAATGAAAGAAGCACCCGAGTCTGGCTGACGACTCACTTAAAAATCAAGCGCTTTCTGGGAGGCAACCCGTGTATTTAAGATATTTGGTTTTAAAAAAATGCCCGCACTCACAGTAAAAGTTAAGTGTGGGGGTGCGACATCCACAAAAAAAATATATGTTTGTTTGCATTTCTTTTGTATTTTAGATTCTTGCCGCAAATGACGCACTTGGCAGCTCAAGTACTACCGCACGTGCATAGACACCTGGTTTTTCTCTTATTTCCCTATTTCAGTTTTTTCCCATTGCCGCATTGAGGGCAATGCTAAATGTAAGTAGGTGGGGGGGGGGGGAATAGGGAAAACGAGGTTGTTTTTAAATTTTTGAGCTAACTTAAAATTGTTTGCCCTGGTAATCTAGTTGTTTTCATAAATTAAAACAAGATGTGTCCCTATAATAAGTGTATACACATGATAAGAAACCAATCAGAATAACATCAGTTTGTTTTCAAGATACGCCTTAATGCCTTGAGCTAACCATCTCGGTTAGTCCAACATTTTTCATGGTCTCATTTGTCAGTTATACTGTCCTTTGCTTTTAAAAGAAAAATATTACACATAGTTTAGCTCTACCTAAATAACCGAAGCCTACAGGTTAGTTGCTAGCTATGTGAATTGATGGTAGACATGTGGGAAATCCTTATGAATTTTCGAGAAAGTTACTAGCTCCATGTTTAAGGACATATAATCCTTTACTAGTATGTCGATCGGAGGTTGATCGAATAAAAAAAATGAATGATGATGAATAAAGCCAATGTGCTAAATCTTATGAAGATGAAGGAAGATGAAGAAAAATTGGTGTCGATTAGCCAATGTGCTAAGTCGTGATACAATGATACGTTTATCTCGATATTCATATAGGATAGTGGTAAGCGGTAGTTAGAAACATGGTGGTTTGTATACTTTGGTTTTATAAACCAAATCATACACCTGTACCATTTTCCATTAAAAACAGTTAGCATGTTTCCTTGATATGTACACTTGGACTTATCAAGTACTTGTGCTTGGTAAATTGCATCTCATTTGTTCAATAACCTGAATGAGGAAATTGTTATTTTGATTTGCTTGAGGGCAAGCAAAGTTTAAGTGTAGGGGGATTTGATAACGCTCAAATCGAGTATGTTTTGGGAGCATTATTCTTACTTTTGTATCAGTTATTTGGTCAGTTACCTATGGTTTTATTACTCGATTATGTTGAAATATGCTTTCTAGTGTAATTGCAGCTAAATACAGGAAAACAAGAAAAGGAGAGATGAACATGCGGAGATTATCTCAAGTACGAAGAATCCTGTTTCAAGATCAAGTGCATAAGCATCTCAAAGAAGAAGAAATCAAATTACCCAAGCTTCCAAGATCTAAGATCAAGTTGTAATGAAGATATGGTGAAGTACGAAGGCTCATGGCCAAGCACAACTCGAGCAAGAGTCTTAAACGAAAAATCTAACAAAAAGATTCCACCAGCGACCTCCCAGCCGCCCGGCTGGAGAGTCTGCCATTTGGAAAAAAAGGCATGCCACCCGACAGGAGGCCGTGCCGCATGGCTCTTGGAGCCTACGTTTTTCATTGCACTCTAGAAGAAACCTGAATAACCAAGAAAGATCTAGACCCCCTAAACTGACTTTGGACACCCCTTTAGGCCCTGGAACCTACATAAAATATTAGTATAAATAGGAGACTCCTATGCCTCATTTTAACACACACCTCACTATTCTCCAACCGTAAATCCTAATCCTCATAGCCACCACTCTTCTCCAAAGCCATCTAAGTTTAGGAAAGTTAGGAATAAGCTCCAAGAAAGTCAAGAAGGAGGAAGGATCCCTCTAAGTCACAAGTTTGTCATTTCCTAGTTCACATTTCTTTAAGCTTTTGCAATACTTTTGTAAGAACTCTCATTATGTTTATGAATGCATTATTTTCTGGAATTATGTCTTTGTTTAATATGAGTGGCTAGTCCCTTTATGTACTTGGTTAGATGATGTTTGTGGTATGAAGATTCGATTATAATAGTGTGGCATGTTAATTCAATTTCAAGCTAAGTCTTAGATCCATTTGTTTTTATGTTCTAAAGTGGCATAGTTTTATCAACCGGATTTTTTGTTGAGAATATCATAGGCCGAAAGGGATATTGTTAATCAATTAATTATCGCCTTTTTGTCTACGATTGGCTACCTTTTGTATTAACCATTTCTTAAGTGGTTTGGTATAACTAGGAACATAATTATCGATGTCTATGGTTTGTGAAACGAATCGCGAATCAAACTCATAGAGGTTGTCTTAGTCTTGAATTGATTGATTGCACCTAAGGCTTGTTTTTGTCACTAAAAGTTTTAAAAACAATAGATTGGATAACCTCCAATTCTTTTAATCAACTTGTTAGTCTTTGCCACCCTCATATCGAATCGGATTCCCAAATTAAATCCAACCAAGTACATCTATTTATTATCGAATCACTTTAATCATTGCTTGCTTGCATCTTAGGACTTTTATCATTGAAATCTTTATCAAGTCGAAACACCCAAATCCCCGCGAACGATCCCGACTTACCATTCAATATCTTGCTACTACGGACGAGTTCACTTGCTCGTATGTGTTGCTTAAGAATTTGGTATACCGAGTTATAAATTTAAAACTAAACCGTATCGCACGCATCAAGCTAAAAAGGAGAGAAAAGGGAAAAGGAATAGAGTAGTCTAAGGATACACCCCTACCCACACCCATTAGATCCCCTGGATTTATAATGTTCCTTTATCTATGGATAATGAGACACTCTAAGAATTGATGGTCATTACTTACGATGCTCCTTCATCTTCGGATAAGTAGAAACTCAAGTAATTGACGGTTGATGATCCTACACTTTCATCATCTACACCTTCATCATCTTTACGAAAACCCAAAACGGGTAGGTTCAGGCTGTACAAGAGTTTTATTTAGCAGATGGGCAGACATTATGGTTACTTGTTTGGACACTTGAAGAAAACATTCATGCCTTAAAAAAATTCACGAGCTTGCTGCAGCACTACAAACAACTATGAAAGAAGTTCTTCCTTTAATGGTTGATAGTCGAGTTAATGAGATTGCGAAGAAGACTATTCCATTATATGTTGCTGAAGGATTACTATTAGACAGACAAAAGACTCAAGATGATGTAGCTACTATGATTGTTGAGGCTATACTGAAGGAACGCAAGAATATTCAAGCTGAGATTATCTTACAAGTAACTAATGCCATTGTTAACAGTATTCCTCCGCAGGTTGATTCATTTTTGAGGGATTACATGTCAAACAATATTCTTCATGTTGATCTAACTCAAGCTGCTGGTTCATCTGCTCGATATATTCAGTAATAATTGTACTTACTGATGAAGGATGATGAGAAGCTACGCAATGATGATTTATCAATATGGTGGTCATTGAAGATTAAGTTTGAGACACCCGTTTCTTCTGATGTACCTAGTAGAACTGCTGTTATTCGCACTAGAAATCATGAACACCATCATGACATTAATGCTCGTCCTGAGGGGGAGAGCAGTGCGAAGAGGTAGAAGACGTTTGAATATGGAACATATTTATTTGGTGAATCTTCATCAGAAGAAGCAATGGATCAAGAACCAAATCCCTCAGGCTCAGGTGCTCAAGAACAACTAGATGAATTTGACGCTTGGGTGGATGGCTTTGGAATAGATGATGATGAATTTCCTACTAAGGAAGTATCACCAAAACTTATAAAAGAAATATTAGGAGAGATTGATGAAGCTCAACTG
>BQNB010130651.1:0-13124 GCA_026074375.1 Tanacetum coccineum
GCAGGAAGAGGGGGTGTTTGTTTTTTAGTTTTGAAAATTTTTGTCCAACTATCAAGATATGTCTCCGCTGATGGCAGTCCCATATCGATCAGGGGCCGCCCAAGAATGCTTTGGGGCCGCCTGAGATATGGAGGCAGCCCTCAATCAGGGTTTTTGGACTAAATTTTGACGAAAATTTTACAAAGAGGAGTGACTTTTTAATTTGCATTTCACGAATTAAAAATGCTTAAATACTTCGGATGAAGTAATTAAGTTGTTATGACACGGATCAGCACACATACTAGAATTGAGACATAAGAAAAGATAGGCGATTTATGTAATGTGTTCCATCATTCCTAAACCAAGACGTAGATAGTTAAACAATTCATGTTTAAGGGGTTTAGTGAGAATATCGGCAATATTATCGACGGACGGTACTTTTTCGATAGATATACGTCCTTTCTGGACATTATCACGAAGAAAGTGGTGATGAATTTTGATGTGTTTAGTACAAGAGGGTTGCACCGGGTTTTTGCTAAGATCAATTGCGCCTTTGTTGTCGCACATAATTAGAACATCTTTGAGTCGTACTTCATAGTCGATAAGAGCTTGTTTCATCCATAGTGCTTGTTGACATGCCTTTCCGACGCTTACATATTTGGTTTTGATAGTGGATATAGCAAGAGTGGTTTGTTTCTTCGAGAACCAAGATGTTAAACAACATCCCATGAACGTACAAATACCGCTAGTGCTCTTTCGATCCACATAATCTCTCGCATGATTAGAGTCGGCATATACTACGGTTTCTATGCTGGTCCCCTTAGGATACCATAATCCTAAGTGTGTAGTGCCTTTAATGTATCGGAAGATATGCTTAACCGCTTCAAGATGAGAGGTTTTTGGAGCCTCTTAGAAGCGGGCACAAAGGCGAACACTAAACATGATATCAGGCCTACTTGTCGTTAGATATACTAAAATACCTATCATGCCACGATACTTGGTACTATCTACCGACTCACACTCTTCGTCTTTTGTGAGTT
This sequence comes from Tanacetum coccineum, assembly GCA_026074375.1. NCBI lineage: Eukaryota > Viridiplantae > Streptophyta > Magnoliopsida > Asterales > Asteraceae > Tanacetum > Tanacetum coccineum. The sequence goes on from BQNB010130651.1 coordinate 1,020, forward strand.
TAGTATCGAAGGACATAGGGGTTTTCATTGGTTTATAATCTTCTAATCCAAATTTCTTAAGCATTTCTTTAATATATTTAGATTGATTAAAGAAGATACCATCTTCCATTTGTTTTATTTGCAATCTAAGGAAGAAGTTAAGTTCACCCATCATGCTTATCTTGAACTCATCATGCATGATTTTGGCAAATTCATTACACATGTCTTGACAAGTTGAGCCGAATATAATGTCATCGACATATATTTGAACGATGATGAGATTTGAACTTTTCTTCTTAGTAAAAAGAGTGTTATCTACCATCCCTATTTTATATTCATGTTTAATGAGGAAAGCTTTTAATCTATCATACCAAGCTTTAGGTGCTTGTTTAAGACCATATAAAGCTTTCTTTAGTTATAAACATGATCCGGATTTTTGAAATCAATGAATCCTAAAGGTTGTGCTACGTATACCTCCTCATTGATAAAACCGTTCAGGAATGCACTTTTTACATCCATTAGCTTAAAATCTAACCCACAAGCATAAGCTAATAATAATCTAATAGACTCACGTCTAGCAACTAGGGCATAAGTTTCATCATAATCGATGCCCTCTTGTTAATTATAGCCTTTAGCAACTAACCTAGCTTTATTTCGAGAAACAATACCATTCTCTTCTAACTTATTTCTAAACACCTACTTAGTTCCTATGATTGTCATATTCATAGCTTGTGGAACTAACTCCCAGACATCGTTAGCAATGAATTGATTTAATTCTTCTCGCATAGCGATTAACAAACTTTCATCCATTAAAGCTTCATTCACATTCTTAGGTTCTATAATTGATATAAAATAAAAGAAGTTACTTTGGTTTTGGGCTTTTGACCTAAGAGTTCTTTGGTTAAGGTTTCCTATGACATTTTTAATGGATGGTTCATAGATTCCTTAATATTGACTACTTTGTCAATCTCTAAAGTTTCATCCTCAATGTCATTTTCTAAGATTTTCTTTTTGGTAACCTTAATTTCTTTTTCTTCATCTAAGTCATCATACACCAAGGGTGATGTCTTAAAGGGTGGAGGAGTTTCATCGAATGTCACATTGAATGATTCTTCAATTTTCCTAGTGTGTTTATTAAGGATGATGTATGCTTTACTATTTTGGGAGTAACCTAAAAAGACACCTTCGTATGACTTTGGGTCAAACTTAGTGAGGTAGTCTTTAGTGTTTAAAATGAAGCACTTGCTTCCAAACACTCTAAAATAATCAAGAGTAGGTTTCCTACCTCTCAGGAGTTTATAAGGCATTTTTCCTAGGATGGCTCTAATTAGGATTCGGTTGAGAATGTATGTTGAAGTATCTACGACGTTGCACCAAAAATTTTGAGGTAACGATTACTCATTCAACATTGTTTTACTCAAATCTTGTAGTGTCCTATTTTTCCTTTTTACCATGCCATTTGATTGTGGAGTGCGTGGAGCCGAGAAGTTATGTGTAATACCATTAGCATTACAAAACTCTCCACATTGCACTTCATCATCAAATTCTCTACCGTGGGCGGTTCTTATTGACACTATTGTACATCCTAATTGGTTTTGAATTTTCTTACTAAATATTTCAAATTGATCGAAGGCTTTGGTTTTATCTTTAAGGAATCTAGTCCAAGTATATCTAGAGTAGTCATCTACTATGACTAAGGTGTAGCGGTTTCCTCCGTAACTCAATAAGGCGGATGGACCAAAGAGATCCATATGAAGGAGTTCTAAGCATCTAGTAATTAGACTATATTCTTAGCTTTGTGACTAGCGTGAGCTTGTTTTCTAATTTTGCAAGCATCACAGAAGTGTTGATAAAACTTAAGCTTAGGTAAGTTTTTAACTAATTCCTTAGATGCTAACGATTGAATGAGACGCATATTAGCGTAACCTAATATCCTATGCCACAACATGGAGTTTTCATTAATCGTTGCAAGACAAATTTTGTCTTTTGGCTTATTTCCTAATTTCATCACATATAAGCCTTTCTTCCTAATACCTCTACCTATATTACCTTACTCATTAGTGATTTCACTATCATGTTTAAGAAAAAGTTACTCTACACTTATTTACATATTTTCCTACATTAGGAAAAAATTAAATATTAAAGTATCTACATGTTCTACTTTATCTATTTTGAGAGTGTCATTCAAAATGTACCTTTGCCAATGATGTTATCGCGAAAAGATTACTACCAAAAAAAAACATTTCCTACATTGGATCGCTATGTAGCTTGAGTAGAGCTGTCAGTTACACGGCATAGGTTAGAGCATCCGCTATTCCTTTATCCACTCATGGGTTCCAAGTCGCTCAAGGCATATCTACTTTATATAGGATAATAACTCAAATCATTTGGTCACCTATTATCTCACGAGTCAAGTTGTTAGCCTGTGCCCTTTGCCTAATACTTCCCTTTGCATTTGATGCAGTTGGTTGTGATGTGGAAATGGAAGACACGTTTTCCATGGCATGTACTTTGACATTAGAAATTGTTCCAAGTTACAAGAAAACCATGAGGTTGGTTTTTTCGACCAATGTTCCTTTTTAGTTGTGATGTCTTAGGGCAAGGATAATTATTATTGACTCTTCTAGGTGGTGGAGTTTTTGATCTAAAGAGGTCGAGTTTCATTAGTCCCACTACTTTTAATGTTTACATTGGGATGGAAATGATGCAAGATGTTTGGACGTGTTTAAATCGCTGCGATTTTATGTCGGTTTTATTGAGGCATGAACGGTTGTATGGGTTATGTATATGTGTCATGCTTAAGGTTGTGTGTGATTTGCTTGGTGATTTCCGGTTTAGAGGGTAGTGCTTTCTACCAATTCCAAATCTAATTGGTGGATTGAAAATTAGATCCCATTTCTGTGTGATTACTGGTTAGTGGGGTAGTGCTTTATACCTACTTCCATAATCTTATTGGGGATTGAAATAAGAGTTACCATTTTCTCTTATATGATTTCCGGTTGGAGGGTAGTGGAGACTCTACTCACATTCCAATCTAACTGGAGGGTTGAAATAATACGTTATTAATGTGTGATTCCGATCGGAGGTGGGTAGAATGGTTTACCCAAAGACTTGTTAATGTGGATCGTCGGGCACGTTCCGTCCCGTTGTGATTGATTGTGAGTTTTGTATGATTGCTTTTAGGTGATAGCTTGCTTATATTGTCTTGCCATGTATGTTATGTTAATCACAGCAAATTATCTTTTTTTTTTTTATAGATTGTTTGGGTGTCTTAAACTCTATGTCTCTCACACGTACGTTGTGTTGATAGTTTTAAACATTCATTTCCAAGGGTGAGCTGTACATTGGTGCTATGTTAGAGCGAAACTAAAGTGGCTAGAAGACGACCTATAGACGCTTGGAGTTTGAATAAATGCGTTAGCATGAATTGTTTGGATTATGTTCTGCATGTCATTTATTGACGAGACATCTTTCTCATTAATAAAGACACAATTAGGTTTTGGGTATTGTTATGACACTTTGTGTCTTTGCTTTACTTTAGTTTCATTTTAGTATTCTCTATATAGACACCATGTGTTGTGATGATATCCATTCTTGTTTACGCCTTGCGGTAACTCCAATCGAACGCACAAAGAAGCGGAGAATCAGGTTAGCGCAAAGCGTATTAAAAACCTGAAATATTTAGAAAAATCCTCCTTAAACTTCTCTTATAGTTTGTTCTAGTGGATGAGCCGTACTTCCCATGAGTCTATAACGTCCAGTTTTAACCATTCAAAATAAACTTTAATTTGAAAAACACATTATGAACTATAAATAATCTGTAATAAATCTGATTTCATAATAATTAGTCATGTTTATATTTATTTTTGAAAACCCCTTTTTATTTTCTCACAAGTCCAATACTTAAAATAAAAAACAATATAAACATAAAACTAACTCACATAACAATTATTTAAAAATAACACTTAACAATTAAGTCATGCAAATATCAATATATGATCCTAATTATAATAATTAAAACATGCATATATTCATATAAGGCTCATTCGTCCTATAAACTCCGGCCACATCCATCGACATAATTGATTGCGTAAGCCTTATACAAATATACACCACATAACACATAAAATTTCGAACAACTTTTAGGTCCCATTAAGACATTGCTAAGGTCTTCCTTAGTTTTTAAAGTCGTGGATCAGAACCACATAAATTTAATGTCTATGTTTTTAATTCTTGATCATCATATTTGTATAAAAATTCTTTAACAATTAACAAGATTAATATCACATATCACTCAATGATAAATTGCATGTATTTATCATGGATGCCGAATTAACAATTAATTTAAACATAAAACCGATCAATTTACAATTAAACACATCAAGTTTTATTTATAAAATTGCATACAACCTAGAATTCGTCTAATTAATTTTATAACCAATAAAAATTGAATCTTGATGCACAAAGATCGAATCTTGATGCATAAAACGCCCAAAGGGCTTAAAAATCAATCAAGAACCCTAATTTTGTCCAATTTTATTCTTGTAATTACAAATTCATATACGATGGCTCGTGATGCCACTGTTGGGATTTTACATCTATTTAACCAATTAAACATATCACGAGTACGCAGCGGAAAGATCAAACACGTATAGAACTTATAATTAACAAGGGATTGAAGATGTGTACCTTTTAGCAAGAAACGTTACACTGCTTTTAGCAATAAACGTTACACCGTCTTCAATATACGCGTGTGTATAACACCACGCAAAACCACCAAGGATCAAAAGAATAATCCCTCTAAGTTTACACACACAATACGTTCTTAGCAAACAACGTGTATGCTAGTACTAGTAGTGTTTAACCAAACGATCACCGTAGATTGACTATCAACTAAACCAAGTAACCCTTCGTGTTCTTGAGGGTCGAACCACAACCAAACGAAAACCCTTTGTGGGTTTGCTGCCGATCGAACAGGAGGGGAAAAGAAAAACCGAAAACCTTAAAAGGTTTTGGTTCGGTCGACTAGGAGAAAAAGCAAGAGAGATTAGGGATTTTAGGGATTGAAGTTATGAGCTCTCAAGGACCCTAAGACCTTCTTATATACTCCTCTCAACTTGGCTTGCAAGCAAAGTCCCCCACCTCCTTATAAGGAGGTGGTTCGACCGACTATATAGAAAGAGGGGAAAAAACAAACTTTCCTTTTTCCCAGTTTGCATATTAGTCCTTTAACTATTAACAACTAATATTTATTCTCGTTAAAATTTTAACGATCGTTTGTTAAATCACTAATTAATATATTACATTAATATATTAAATACGTTGTTCTACATATTAACGTGTGCGTCCTCTTAGGCTCGAATAAATTCTCAGACATATATAATTTATATTTGTTCATAATCTAACAGTATGTATAGTTCTTCCATTGATTCGTATGAATAATACCCTTTAACTTCTATTCACTATGTTGTATTTATCTACTTTGTATATACTATTATCAACACGGCCGGATTTAAGCATATGTAGGGTGATCAACCACACATGGCTTTTATTTTTTTGGGGCCTTCAATTTTTAAATTTTTTTGTAGGTATAAACTCATTTTTGAATGATAACTTTTGAAGTTTACAATGAAAAGAAAAAGAGCTTAGGTTTGTGCTTTGATATTGGAAATTGAGTTCAAGATTTTTGTGAGGAAGACAAAGCGAGAGACGTAAGAAAGTATATGGGCTCATAAGCGTTGGTAATTTTAGTGTTATCAACTATCATTTTTTGTAATTATGTTTTACTTGGATAAATGACCTTATGCAAGTTTAGCTCAAGACGAGTAAGGAGGTTCGGAGTGCATACTCTTCATAGTTAGCTTGATATCGCCACAATAAAGACGCAGGGTCAAAGGGCAGTATACAAAGAATGATATTCTTTAGATCTGCCAAAACTAAAAATAACCGACATGTGTCTTTTAATAACTATTGTGATGGTTGGGAAATAACCGAATTGTGATGGTTGGGAAATAACCTTCACCACGTTGAAGGTTGTATACGTGCTGAGTACCCACATGCTTGAGTTTATAGAGGATGATACGCTGGAGCAGACAAGGAAACGATGCAAGTGGAAGAATGACGATTACATCTGTCGTGGACACATCTTAAACGGTATGTCTGGTGCCTTATGTGATGTATACCAAACGTGGGTTCGGCAAAGGAGTTATGGGACCAACTTGAATCAAAATACATGGCAGAAGATACTTCTAGTAAGAAGTCTCTTGTTAGTAATTTTAATAATTACATGATGGTTGATTCAAGGTCTGTGATAGAACAATATCATGAACTCCTTCGAATTCTGGGACATTTTACTAAACATGGTTTGAATATGGATGAATCTATTTTTATGTCTAGTATCATAGACAAACTTCCACCCTCATGGAAGGATTTCAAACACACTTTGAAACACAACAAGGATGAGTAGTCACTGATACAACTTGGAAGTCATTCTCGCATAAAGGAAACTCTAAGGGCGGAAGAAAGTGGCAAAGGAAAGGGCAAAGAAATGGTTGGTTCTTCTTCGGTTAACATGATAGAAGATGAAGAACAAAAACAACAACAAAAATACCTAAGGAAAGAAAAGGAATAATGATGCTAACAACGATGGATCTAATAAAAAGTCTAAATTGACTTGTTGGAAGTGTGGCAAAACCGGTTACTTCAAAAAAGATTATCGTATTAAAAAGAACAATGGTGGAAACACTTCTGGTTTGGGACAAGGATCTAAGAATCCTAATCCATCACAATGTCTGAATCTTGACTTTGATGTAATACCTTTTAATCATTACGTGTCACATATTTATGAAATATGTTATGTACAGGATGATGCATTTGCTTGGTGGATTGACTCAGGTGCAACTTGTCATGCATGTAAGGATCGTTGCTGGTTTGAGACTTTTCATCTGGTACAAGATGGATCTGTTCTTCATATGGACAACGAGTCAACCAAATCAATACTTGGTCATGGAAATGTTGTTTTAGAATTCAGTTCTGGAAAAACAATTACTTTAGTTAATGTTGTGTATCAAGACATGGTTTATTTATTGGTTTCGGTTACTATAATAATGGCATGTTTATGTTAAATCTCAATAAAGTTCCTAATATTTTTAGTAGTATTTGCATGATTAGTTCTAAAGATGTTGATTCTTCTATGTGGCATGCACGTTTAGGACACGTTCACTATAAATGTATGCTTGCTATGTCTAAGGATAATTTAATTCCAGAATTTTACATTACCTTAGAAAAATGTAACACTTGCATGTTAACTAAAATCACTAGACAACCTTTCAAAGATATAAAACGAGATTCTAATGTTTTAGAATTGATACATAGTGATCTATGTGATTTTCATGCCACTCCTTCCTTAGAGAATAAGAAGTATGTAGTCACCTTTATAGATGATGCATCTAGATTTTGTTATGTTTATCTATGCCATGCTAAAGATGAAGCCTTAGATAAATTTAAAATCTATAAAACTGAGGTTAAGTTGCAACAAAATGATTTAATTAAAAATTTACTCATAGATAGAAGTGGTGAATATTATGATCCTCTTTATTTCCAGTCTATATGAATCATACATGAAACTACGGTTCCTTATACACCACAACAAAATGGTGTATCCGAAAAGAAAAATAGAGCTCTTAAAGATATTTTTAATTCCATGTTATCTTACTCGGGTTTAGTGAAGGATTTTGGGGTGAAGCCATGTTAACGGCTTGTTATTTGTTAAATTTAGTTCCTAATAAAAGAAACAAAGTCACCCCATATGAACTTTGGTACAAAAAATGACCTAACTTGTCAATTTACGAGTTTGGGGCTGTAGGGCTGTTGTAAGACTCTCGGAACCCAAAAGGAAAAAGTTGGGTGAAAAAGGTATTATTAGCATCTTTATTGGATATGTTGAGCATTCCAAGGCATATAGATTCTATGTAATAGAACCTAATGAATATATATCTGTTAATTCGGTTATAGAGTCAAGAGATGCAATGTTTGATGAAAAACAATTCACTTCGATACCTAGACCTAAAAGTCTGATGCCAAGTTCAAATGAAGATCAAATTGGTGAAACTTCAATTGAAAATCCTACAACTCGTAGGAGTAATAGAGCAAGGGTAGCTAAATCATTCGGATCTGATTTTCAACTATATTTAGTTGAGGGATCAAGAGATGAGATTGGACCTCAGTATTCTTACTGTTATAGTATATAATAGGATCCAAGAACGTTTGATGAAGCTATGCAATCTCGTGATGTTGCATTCTGAAAAGAAGCAATCAATGATGAGATGGATTCAATTATGGGAAATAATACATGGATTTTATCTGATTTACCACCAGGTTGCAAACCTTTAGGTTGCAAATGGATCTTCAAAAGGAAGATAAAAATTAATGGAACCATTGACAAGTTTAAAGATAGATTGGTTATCCAAGGCTTTAGACAAAAGAAAAGAATTGATTATTTCGATACCTATGCTCATGTTGATCGAATATCCACAATTAGTTTATTGATTGCCTTAGCAGCAACTTATAATCTAGTGATCCATCAAATGAATGTTAAAATAACATTCTTGAATGATGATTTGGAAGAGGAGGTATATATGAAGCAACATGAAGGATTTATTATGCCTGAAATGAGCATAAGGTGTGTAAATTAATTAAATCATTATATGGACTCAAGCATGCTCCAAAATAGTAGCATCAAAAATTTGATGAGGTTGTCTTGTCTAGTGGGTCTGTACTAAACCAGTCTGACAAGTGTGTATATTGAGAATTTGATATATCCGATAATAGAGTAATCATTTGCTTATATGTTGATGACATGTTGATCTTTAGGATTGATCAAGGCCAAGTGGATAAAACAAAAGAGTTTTTGTCATCAAATTTCTCCATGAAGGACATGGGGGAGGCTGGCGTAATCCTTGGTATAAGGATTAAACGTGAGGATAAGGGTATAACAATTACTCAATCACATTATATTGAGAAAATACTCAAAAAGTTCAAATGTGATGATTGTTGTCCAGTCAGCACTCCTTTGGATCCGACTATCAAACTTATGCCTAATACAGGCAAGGCTGTAGATCAACTTGAGTACTCTAGAGCAATTGGTTGCTTGATGTATGCTATGACAAGCACAAGACCAGATATTGCTTATGATGTGGGTAAATTGAATAGGTACACTAGTAATCCTAGTACTCATCACTGGCATGATATAATGAGGGTATTCAAGTACTTAAAGAAAACCATGGATTATGGTTTATCTTATGTTGGGTTTCTTTTAGGTTTAGAAGGATATTCTGATGCAAGTTGGATAACTAATTCAAAAGATCATACTTCTACAACTGGTTGGGTATTTTTGCTTGGTGGAGGTGCCATCTCATGGGCTTCCAAGAAGCAAACTCGTATTACTGACTCAACAATGGAAGTAGAGTTTGTAACTTTAGCAGCAACTGGCAAAGAGGCAGAATGGTTGAGGAATCTGATATATGAGATTTCCTTGTGGCCAAAACGAATTTCTCCTATTTCTATTCATTCTGATAGTGCAGCCACTTTGGCTAAGGCATATTGTCAAATATACAATGAAAAGTCTAGACACTTAGGTGTTAGACACAGTATGGTTTGTGAGCTCATTACAAATGGAGTGATTTCCCTGGATTTTGTTCGATCTCAACAAAACATGGCGGATCACTTTACAAAAGGATTAGCCCGAGACTTAGTGCATAAGTCGGCTATAAGGATGGGTTTAAAGTCCATTGAAATCTCTAACGACGAGACACCCAATTCCCTCCCAGCTAACGTTGGGGGCTGAATTCAATGTGGAAAGCTCATTTTTAGTGATTGGAGCACATTCAACTCAATCATCCCAAGGTATGTGCTTGGTTCTGCAGATTATGTTAGGTTGAAGTTCAACTTCTTAATAGTTCTTTTAAAAAATTGCATGTGCAGGTGAAAGAATAAAAGAACTACCTATGTGAATATGAAGTTTTTCCGCTTCAAGAAGCTTTGGACTTGGCTTTTATATGCTCATAAAAGGATATGGACACATGGCTATATAATAGTGTCAAGTTTATAAACTTTAGAGTATAACAGTAACTTATGTGTATATTATCTTCGGGTATTCATACGAATTGAAGGGTTCAATCCTAAGCGACATCCTGATTTTTGAATTTCTGAAATGTGTAATATACTAAGTGAAAATTCAATCCATAATGACATTTTCATTTATGCATGAGTTTGGTTCGTTTTGTGTATTTTAGTAAATCAAGGATTACACTAAAATAGGGGAGGAATGTTGGTAATTTTTGTGTTATCAACTATCATTTCTTGAGACCAATGGCCTTATGCAAGTTTAGGTCAAGACGGGTAAGGAGGTTCGGAGTGCACACTCATCATAGTTAGCTTGATATCGCCACAATAAAGACGTAGGGTCAAAGGACAGTATACAAAGAATGATATTCTTTAGATCTGCCAAAACCGAAAATAACTGACACGTGTCTTTTAATAACCATTGTGATGGTTGGGAAATAACCGAATTGTGATGGTTGGGAAATAACCGAATTGTGATGGTTGGGAAATAACCGAACATAACTACTTTTCGATGGTTACTAAATAACCGAAAATAACTACTTTTCGGTGGTTATTTATAACCAGATTATGGTCTCGTATGGAAATAGAACATCACATAATACTCTAACGTTTCTGATTGATTTCTCGTGCCTTAGATTTCAATTGTCAATCTGTCTTATCCGATTAAGGATTTCGTGAACCCGAGGCATATATGGTCAAAATACTTTAATCTAAAAGTGATTACACGATTCGATATCCAGATATAAACCATTCACACACCACATAAAATTCCTATAATAAGTTGTGTTGTTTTTCTCATCATATTTCTTATGAAAGTTCCACTTTGATCCTTTTGTCTTTAGTGTTTATGATTTTAAACTTTATCCTGGTCCAAAAGTTTAAACAAAATGCATATCTCATGAAAAACTATATTTTTAGCTCAGAATATCGTTTTAGACAAAATAAATTTGTAGATTGTTTTAGAAAAAGAAACATTATCAACTAATATATTTTTGAAGAAAGTCATACAAGATATCTTATGTTATAAAAAAATATTTAGAACTTCAAAGATTATCATAAAAGGTTTTAAAAACTCAACAGTTTTACTTATAAGTGTAGAAGATTTCTTGAAGAAGATTGGATATGTCATTTGATCAATATAAAAACATAAGCATAATCTAACTATAGTTCACTAGTTTTACACATACTTCAATTCCGATGCTAAATGGCCCCTTTTAGAAATCGAGCACAGGGCCATCAAATCTCACCGAACCCAGCCCTGATTAACAACAACTTAGACATTTAACTTTTGTTTATTTAGTTGTTCACGCAATCTACATGGAATATTCAAGCTATCAACGTTGGCTGCATTCCTTTGCATTTAAAGAATATATAACTACTGGAGAACATGAGACATGCACGTTTATTTTGTTAACAGTTACACACCAAGCTGTTTATTGTCTAATTTCTTCATTGCTTCTTTTTTCCTTCGAAAAGAATGTTATCAGTTACGTTTTTTGTTGTTTGTTAATCTACACACGTAACCTCTTCATGAATATATCTTTCTGAGATACCCGTGTTCACGGGTCTATAAGCTTTTGTATTCTATTTCATGATACAATGGATAACGGGATAATGCTTTTGTACTCCATTTCATGATAAAATGCTTTTGCACTTTTATTATGAGCTAATGGCTCTAAAAAGGAGCATCTCATCCTTAAAAGATCATTAATAATGTAGTTACAAGAAGTTAGGAGTTACAAGCTAACACAATCGCCGTTAAAAAAAAGTTAGCCGTTCAAAAAAAACAAGCTAACACAATCGTTTCGATCTCAACCCCAAAGCTACCATGAACCTTACCCAAAACTATCACGACCCTAGACAAGGTCGGCTATAGAGGTGTGCAACACGTGCAGTGGCACAGGGCCACCAAAATTTGAAATCTTTTGCTATATACATATGTGTATTATTTACTTATTTATCATTATCTTATGAGAGATTGAATATGATCGAGTAGTATATATA
>BQNB010130652.1:0-16690 GCA_026074375.1 Tanacetum coccineum
GGTCGGACCGGGTCGGCTCTAAAAACAATTAAAAAAATAATCCTAAAACAATTTAAAAAAAAAAAAACCGGCAGGTCAGGTCAATTTAAAAAAAACGACGTCGGGTCGGGTCGTGTGCAATCAATGGTCTTAAATGAGCTCCCCCAATAATTGTATAGTTTAGTAGTAAAGTAATAGTAATTAGAATTTCAAAAAAATTGGTTAAAAAAAAAAAAAAAGGAAAAACCTTTTATTAATGTGGGGTGGGGCCGGGTCAAAAACATTGAATGCAACCCATTTATTGGGCGGGTCGGGTCCCCCAATAAATGTATTGTTTAGTAATAATTGCTTTTAATTAGTTTAAAATCAAAAACCAAAATATTTGACAATCAAGCATCAAACAAAATACTTTTGTGGATTTCAAATTCATCTCTCGTTGAGACACGACACTCGGTGGATTGAATATTACTTTTCCTAAAGTAATTTTTATATCGAACGGGAGGTACTTAAATATATATTACTCGACTAGTTCTCATGAACATAAACGTGAAAACATCGTCGAAAGACACCCGAAAATTATTGTTTTTGCTTCGTTTTCAATTCTTTATACCTGTAAGACATAATAACACAATACAAACATATTTGCAATATAATTACTCGTATTTATGGTTATTAGTCCGATTTATAGCGTTTTTCGGGGTATAAATGATCTGTGTTTAAGCACACATCAAATTAAGGTATTAATTACTAGATTTGATGTTTGATTATTTCTCCGGATTTTGCCTTTCGATATAATCAAATAAGAAATCTATATAATCCAAAAACTATTAATCAATAATCCCTTTTTAAATCCACACTAATTTCACTAATCACAACCACTTAACAAGCATAAATAAACTATTAACTAAGCATACTAACTAAGCTAGCAATAATAATCAAATTAACAAGCATAAACATTTTAAAACTAAATAATAAAGTACAATTACTAATGAGAGCAAAGGAAAAGAAAGAAGAACTCAATTGAAGAAAATAGAGACGAATTTAAACCACCCGATCTTATAAACTTAATTAAACACTAAAGATGAAAACTTTATTAGTTTTGAATAACTAATTAAGGAACATCCATGATATCATTAAGAAAGCGATTTTATGGTTGAGGAGATGGTGTATCATTTGAGAAAGGAGGTGAAGATTAAGGTTTTGACTCAAATGAGAAAGAGGTAGTGCCAAAGGTAGATGATGTATCTTTGGTTGATGGAGTTTTTGATGGTGCATTTGGTGGAGATGGAGAGGAGGATTTTGTTATGGGAGAAGGTTTGGTAGTGGCATCTTCATCACTAGAAATGTTGACAAAGAGTTGTCTAGGTGGGATGATGGTTAGTTTGATTTTCTTGGAAGGATTAGAGGAGGAGGCTTGAGTGAAAGCCATGGAAGTAAGATATGAAAGAGATGAAGATGATAAGAAGAATGGCGAGGATGGGTTTTAATTTAGAAGGAGTGGATTAAAGAGGTAAAGCATGAGGTTTAGGAAAGGAGATTCCAAAAATGGTTTAGCAAAATGCATGAAATGTAGGTGGGTCTAGAGAAAAGAATGGTCAACTACATAGACAATCAGGTACGCACAGTAAAAATTCCGTGACTCCTGTTGGCGGTGCCATATATATGGTGGCGGTCCCAGATATATTTGGGGACCGCCCCATGTTTATGGGGGCCGTTTTCTGGAGAAATAAAAATTTTCCAGTTTGTCCTGATTTTTGTAAATCCTTTACAGAAAAAGTTTCTCATATTTTCCCTTTTGCAATCAATCCTATTTCACCGAGAATCATCTAATACTTCCTAATAATTATGTAGGTTCCGATTTACCACTTCACTTCATAACACGAACCACGAATCAAGAAAGTAGAGAGAGTAAGAATCGAAATTGAGAGAGAGAGAAAAGAGAGATGAGAAAGAAAAGAGATTATGATTAATGAAAATTTAGATATTTTCTAAAAAAGAAAATATCTATATATATTTAGATATTTTAGAAAATATCTAAATATATATATACCCCTACACATTTAATGTGACGCGCGGGATATTTAACTAGGACCCGGGCTCGGGTTTTGTTTGGGATTAAACCCGAAACATATACAATATTAGATTAACTATCGAGCCCGATTCCCGATATTATTTTATTACAACATTAACTAATTAAAGACCGAAGCTCCATCGTAGAGTGACCGAGCTTCCTTGTTCGACTCAATAAATTGAGGCTAACAAAGAGATACAGGTTATAGGTTTTAGACATCCAAAAAAGTGTGTGTACAATTGGATTAACTTGGTATCTAACACAGGCACACACTGCAAACATGATGTCAGGTCTTGAAGATGTAAGATACATCAATGAACCAATCATTGACCTATACATATGAACATCCACTTCTTCACCATCTTCATTCTTGAGCAAAGGCTTTTGAGTTTCCATTGGTGTGCTTGCATCATGGACTTCAGTAAACCAAAATTTCATAAAATTTAAACAACATATTTATCTTGCCATGAAATTAAAATATGCCATCCTTCATCTGTTTCACTGTAATCCCAATAAAATGTAAGTTCTCCCATAGAACTCATTTGAAATTTCTCATGCATCAACTTCTCAAATGCAATGCATAGCTCCTTCTTTGTTGAACCAAAGATGATATCATCCACATAAACTTGGACCAGCAAAATATCACCTTCGTACCTTTTGATGAATAAGGTCTTGTCAATTTTCCCTCTTTGAAATCCATTGTCTAACAGATATGTTGACAAGGTTTCATACCAAGCTCTATGAGCTTAATGTAGTCCATATAGTGATTTTTCAACCTTGTATACTCCATCAGGAAAGTATGGATCTTCACATCCTGGTGGTTGACATACATACACCTCTTCTTTAATCTTCCCATAGATAAAAGCACTTTTTACATGCATTTGATACACCACAAAATATTTAAATGAAGCATAAGCTAAAAATAGCCTAATTGCTTCAATTCTTGCAACAGGGGCAAAGACTTCATCATAGTCAGTCCCTTCTTCTTGTGCGTATCCTTGATCAACCAATCTTGCTTTATTTCTTATCACAATTCCCCTTTCATCCTTTTTATTCCTGAAAACCCATTTAGAGACAATAATACTTTTTCCATTTGGTAAATCCACTAAAGTCCAAAATTCTTATAACTTGAATTGTAGAAGCTTTTCCTGCATAGCCTCTATTCAGCTTGGATCCTTCAAAGCATGAATTACATTTTTGGGTTCTTCCTGTGATAAAAAGCAAGCAAACAAGCAATTGTAAAGGTCTTTATGGTTTGTTCTTTGTTGAATATCACTAACAAACCCATGTTCCTTCAAATTCTTTGATATCTTTCTTGTTTGTGTAGCTGATTGCAAATCTCCAATCACTTGATCAAGAGGATGATCTTTATGAATTCTTGTAGTTGGATTAGGACTGACTTGGATTGTAGTATCCAAATTGTTCATGTCAGCAACTGCACCATCATCTTCATCATCTCTTGAGAAGTCAAATATGCTATCATCTTCCAAAGCAGGCATATTTGGATCAAAAAAAAGTTCAATGCTTGTTTTTCCACCAACAGCATTAACTTTATTTGTGCTAGCAACATTAATAGTGTTAGTGTTGTTAACATTATCTTCCTTCTCTTGATCTTTACATTCACTTTCTTTTCTTGGATTTCCATCAACCTTCTTTCCATCATCACTTGAAGGTTTGAATCCATCATCATGAAAACTCTTTGAATCTTGAGAATATGGTGGATCAGCAGTCCATAATGGTAGCAAAATGTAATTTTTGACAGATTCTGTCTCATTTCAAGCTTGACCTGCATATCACTTGCCTTTGTACCTGGAAAACCATTAGACTATGTACCTGCAACAATTGGCTCATAATTCATTGTTCTTGTTAGTGCATCAATATCAAATAGCCAATCTGGTCCACTACCTATAGCATTAGGTGTATTCTCACTAAACCTAATATGCAAGTTTTTTCCACTATCCTTGTTCTACTATTGAATACTCTAAAGGCTTTACTATTCAAAGAGTATCTAACAAAGAAACCTTCATCAGCCTTACCATTAAATTTGCCTAAGTGATCTATGGTATTAAGAATAGTAACAGGACACCTAAATGGTCTCATAAAACTTAAAGTTGGTGTTCTACCATGAAAAAGTTCATATGGGGTCTTGTTATGAGGCTTAACTACTAACACTCTATTTTGCACATAGCAAGCAGTATTAACTGCTTCTGCTCAAAAAGTAGTTGGCAACTTAGAATCAGCTAGCATAGTCCTAGCAGCCTCAATTAGTGTTGTATTCCTACTTTTAGCAACTCCATTTTGTTGAGGAGTTCTAGCTACACTAAATTGTCTCAAAATACCCTTCATCTCACAAAACTAATTCATTTCTCTATTTTTGAACTCAGTTCCATTATCACATCTAATCACCTTAACCTTGTGATCTACTAGATTTTCTATCCTAGTTATAAAGGACTTAAGAATGCCACTAGTATCATCCTTAGTAGCTAGAAAGAAAACCCATGTAAACCTACTGTAATCATTTGTGACAACTAGGCAATACATTTTCTTTATAAGGCTTTTTACAAATGTTGGACCAAACAAGTCCATATGTAACAAATGTAAAGGAAGACTGATTGAGTTCTCTATTTTGGACTTACAAGAGGCTCTGTGCTGCTTTCCCTTTTGACAAGCCACACTGGTTTGATCATTTTCAAAAAGTTTGGAAGGTAAACCTCTTACAAGATTTTCTTTAACCAATTTATTCATGGTTTTAAAATTTAAGTGACCTAACCTTCTATGCCAAAGTTTAGATTCATCAGATGTGGCTTTTGTAAAAAGGCAAGTTAAACCTCCTTTAGGAACTATGTTCTTTAAATCAACACTATACATATTGTTCTTTCTAGGAACTCTAAGTAAAACTTGACTTTCATCAATTAACTTAAAGTTTGAAGATAAAACAATACATTCAGTGTCATTAAAAAGAACATTATTCTTTTTATCACACATTTGTGAGACACTAAAGAGATTAAACTTTAACTCTCTCACAAAATACACATTTTCAAAATCTAGATTACCAGTTTTAATGGTACATTTTCCTGTGATTTTCCCTCCTTTGGGGTTCCCTCCAAAAGCAACATATCCTCCATCTATCTCTTCATAGTTTGTAAGATAGGACATGTTCCCTGTCATGTGCCTTGAGCATCCACTATCAATCACTCCTTGATCCTGTAAATCCATTTGTGGATTGCCCTGCACATTAGATAAGAAAATCAGTTTCTTTTAGGGACCCAAGCCATCACTGACTTGGATCTGCCTTGTGCGTATATTACATATATACATTTGATGTTTAACAATCTTTCACACATACTCCTAACAATATTTATATAAGGTGGTATTTATATAAATACTAGACATTCTCTCAAAACATACAAGTAACATATGGTCTGACTTTAACATATCTCAAACAACACTTATCTTTGAACCACGGCTTAGAGAGCTAAACTAATTTCATTTTATTACTCGGTGATTTGAAGGAAATGGCACCAAAGAAAGAACCACAAGGGCATCACCAGCCACAACAACTACCACCACACCTGTCACCAATGCCCAGCTTAAGGCATTGATCAACCAAGGCATTGGCGATGCATTTGCAGCACATGATGCTGACAGAAGCATGAATGGCGATGCCAGCCATAATTCGGGAACGGGTGTTAAAAGAAATGAGCGAGCCACTCGTGAGTGCACTTACTCGGACTTCATGAAGTGCTAACCTCTAAATTTTAAGGGCACTAAAGGAGTTGTCAAATTGAATCAATGGTTTGTGAAAATGGAAACTGTGTTCCGTATAAGTAACTGCTATGTGGAAAACCAAATAATGGTTTTCCCACTTGTCCTTCTTCTTGGAAAAAGTGCTCTAACATGGTGGAACTCCCACGTTAGGACTGTTGGTCATGATGTTGCATATGCAATGACTTGGACAGACCTGAAAAAGAAGATGACTGATAAGTACTTAACTACGCCCAGAGGAGCATATTAGAAAGCTCAAGGTTCGAGATGTGGATTAAAGGTAAAAGGTACCGCACGTGATAGGCTACAACCAACTGTTTTTCAGGAACTAGCATTGATGTGTGTTAGAATGATTCCTGAAGAATCTGATAAGGTCAAAAAGTATGTCGGTGGTCTTTTTGACATGCTACATGGGAGTGTAGTGGCGTCTAAGCCAAAGACAATGCAGGACGCAATTGAAATTTCAACTGAGCTAAAAAAATAAAAAAGATAGATAAGAAAAGCCATACTGTCTGAACGCCAATGAAAACAAGAGGAAATTTGATAACAACGACCAAGCTCAACAACAATTTCCCAAGAGCATGAAATGAGGTCACAAGCTTACAGCCGCTAGGATTGGTGAAAGGAAGAGTATGCAAGACTCTACCATTGTGCAACAAGCAAGTTTCATCACAATGGCCAGTGGCATTGTAAAGTGCGCAACATGGCAAGAAAGTTGTTCTCTTGACCGGACTGTAGAGTCCCCTGCTGCTACTAACAATTAAAGAAACCTCACTTGCTACGAATGTGGTAATCCAGGGCACTACAGGAGTGATTGCCCGGAGCTAAAGAACCAGAACCATGGAAACTAGGCTGAAGGTACTGGAGCACGTGGATTGGTGCATGCCTTAGGAGGAGAAGAAACCGATCAAGACCTTAACAACATGGAGGACGATATCAGTGCTTAGACTCTATACCTTTAAGAATTATCGTTGTAGGTTCTCTTAAGTTTTCGTTGTGATTGTACGAGTGATTTCAAATTATCTATCAAATCAATGTATTTTGTCATAATTACTTAAATTCTCTACTTATTTATGTAAGCCATTCTCATAAATATCATGAAGTCATAATGCTATTTTGACGAAAATGAGCAATGCATCGTTAGTCCTCAATTATACATGGCCTGATCAACTATGTATAATTCAGGAAAGTACCATGTCGTGCTGAGAGTAGTCACTCTAAAAACTTCTTGTCAAGAAAACAATTTTCTACTTATATCAAGTTTTGTATGCGTATTCATAAAACGTATCTATCACAAGGAACCAAACTAATAATCATAATAACTAAGTAAACTATCATACCACCTCATTATATAAAGTCAACATCATTGTATATAAAATCATATGTCCAAAAGTCAAGACGCATCCCTAGTCACCCTAGGACAATCCACTAACAAGTTTATTCGTCATTAAGGAATATACCAATACACCATTTTCAACATCTACGTAATACCATAGAGCTTAGTAGTTACAACACCACCATAGATATAAATTCGTTATCATCTGGGGAAAGGAATGTTGTTACTGATCTATTGAGCAAAGGAGCTGATAAGCCATTAAGAGTTTCGACGCCTTATTTATGACTAATGGGCTTGATCTTCCTAATTAAATCTTGCATGCCTCAGACTGAAGCACAGAAACACAAAGAATGTAGTGAGGAGATGGATCAGAAAGGATAAACTAAGGAGAAATTTGGAGATAGAGTGATGCTTAAGGTTTCGCCTGGGAAAGAAGTAGTACGTTTTGGCAAACGGGGGAAGTTAAAACCCATATATATTGGACCTTTCCAGGTGTTGGCAAAGGTTGGAGTTGTTGCTTATAAACTTAAACTTCTGCGAGAGCTAAGCAGGGTTCAAAATACGTTTCATGTATCCAACTTGAAAAAGTGTTATTCCGACGAACCATTAGCTGTTTTGTTGGATGGACTCCACATTTATAACAAGCTTCATTTTGTCGAGGAACCAGTAAAAACATGACCGGTGAAAGTTAAAAACGGATTGAAACAAAGGTCTATCTAATTATGTCAAGGTTCGATGGAACTCTAAAGAGAGGTCTTGAGTACGACATGGGAACGAGAAGATAATTCCCGAAGAAATATCCACTACCTGATCTTCACAAAGACCAGCACCGTCTCTAGTGCCGCGTCCTTAAGCCGTGAAGGACAAGCCCATTAACGAGGAAAGACCTATAACACCCTGTGTTTTAGGGTCATTGTACGGACATCAAAAAATTCACTTAAAAATTTTTTTAATTTTTAGTATTGTACGCGTTTGCTTTTAAATTGAAATCGTTAAGTTAAATCGCGTAAGCCAAAAATTATCGTTCTGTGTAAACGGGCATCAAACAATTAAATGTTTACATCAAGCAGGTGTTAAATAATTATTTAGAGGATAATTATTAAATTTGCACATTTTATTTTTATTTGGTTTTTACGTAAATGTTTACTATTCCCACATAAAATAATACGGTTTAGGCATACCCGTAACCACCAAAACTATTCCTACGCTTCAACAAATACCCATTTTTATACCCAATACCCAAAGTTTTATAAAAATGCACCCATATTTATCACCATAGCCGAATTTTAAGCAAAAGAAATAAACCAAGACTTGCAATATACAAGTATTTACTTCCACATTTACTTAATACATCATTTAACTTCAAGTAACATATCATATAAGCAAAATATCATAGAAAATCAACTTGTACTCCTTCCCCCTCCTAAATTTGGTGGGATACATCCCATAAGAGGGAACCATGAGCTCACAAAAACACAAACTTGATTATGTACATCACCAACTCATTAAACCATAAGACTTTCATGTTTACTTGACCAAAGACTTTCCTAGAATTCCTCTTTATGTCTTAGACTTTCCTTATGACCTTTGACTAGTCTTAATGGTATATAAGGCTTACACTAGTGGAAGTAACACATACATACTTTATTTCCTTATTTAAAACTCACTCATTCTCTCCTTTTGGCTCTCTCAAACCCACGACACCAAGCAAACACATACATAATCCATACCAAAATTTATCTACAACATTTACAAGTGTTCCTACATCATTTCTAAGATATCCTAAGGTGTTTAGAAGGTTTGGTTTAGGGTTTATAAGTGTTAAAGCAAGAAGGTTCAAGATTAGGGTTTTGCTTGGAATTAGGGTTTTCAAGTGTTGTAAGCTTGGGTTAAGTAGCTAAACAATGGTTTAGATCATTTTGTTCATCATCATACTTCATATTAAGGTTACCAAAAAACCTTAATCTCTTTACATTTATGATTTTATGTGTATATAATGGTTATATAGTTAATCACCATCTAAGGAACATAATGAGATATAAAATGGTTTTTATTCTTGTTTATGGTTTTGGTAAACTTTGTCATATGATATATGGATGTTATGGATCATGTTATAAAACAAGTATATACACTATAATTGAGTGTGTTGGTTAAGTTATATAAAGAATATATAAGTAAAAGGTATAGAAAGTTACTTATAAATGTTCATGAACAAATGAGTATGTAAACTTGATGTTCTTGTGATTATTGGATAATATATGGACTAATCATGGACTAGAGACCCTAAGAATGTAAATACATGAGATTTGAAGGTTGTCATGGACTGTAAACAAGTGTACTAACTAAAAAGTTATAAAAACAAGGTTAATACAACTTTTAGCAAACTGAACCAAAGTGGTACATATCAAACTCAAAAATAAAGTAATTATTTTATATTTTTATAAAATACTACATGTTACAAGGATCGTAGGCATATAAAGAACTCGAAAAACCGATTTATAACGAAGGAGATACGCTAATTTCAAGTTACGCGATAAAAATGCGTTTATAAAAAGAAATTTTTTTTAAAAAAAAAAAAAAAAAATAAAAACTTTAAAGTTTCACAATAGATATATATAACTGGATCATATGATTCACATATATTATCATATATAAAAGGATTCCATAACAATAAGACACGTAAATTATAAAGATCAATACCGAAGGAGTTAAGAATAACACACAATATCGATAATAACAAACTTATATAAAAATAATTTTATAAAAGTTACTGAACACGAACATATGAAATCTATATTGAAAACATCAAAAAAAATGATGAGACCTTTTAATTAATGAAGACCGAGTCAAAAAAAAATCACAAAAACGGAGCTATAACGAAAAAAACACGACGATTACGAATTTACTATAAGACAAAAGTTTATAAAGAATAAATTTAATAAAAGCGCATGAACAGTAAAAAGTACTGTTCACCAGAAGGACATTAAAATACAAAATGATATAATATGATACAAACATCTTAATGACGAATAGCGGGCGTAAGAAACATACAAAACGGCTTAAAACGAGAAAGATACGTACTAATTTAATACTTGTGCACTTTTTCTGACGTGAATAGTGTAGGTTCGTATTTTTAATAAAATTTTGTGTAAACGTTTAATAAAAGAGATCAATTATATAATATTTAATAACACGTCTTAAACTTTATAAATATTATCTTACAAAGACAATGTAATTATTTATTCGATTATACGAGTACAAACACGTAGTATTTATTTATCAAATGCGATTTAAATATGATTTCATAATCACAATTAGATGGTGATGTAGCTATATATAATTGCATACGGTGTTAATTATTCAAAATACTTAATGCTCATACGGCTTGTATTTAATTAGGTTGCATTCGGGCGTTTACATGACGCATTTTCTGTGATTTACATTGATAGTTCATTCACTCTCGTCTAGACGAGTTATATAGCACCACTTTTACTTGCTTTACATAAAACGTTACAGACTTTGGGGGAGGAACATGCTTGTTACCAAATTTATTTACGTGAATTGATTTTAATTTTATTACTTGTGCATTTACAATTCATTTTACAAACAGTTCTGCAACTCAATTACTAATTTATGGGACGAAATACATGCTTGTTTCATTCAATTTTTTGAAAACAAAGGACATTACATTACTTTTACCAAAATGATTAACGTATAATTTTTACGCGGATTGAACTGGAATTACCTTGATGGAGAGGCGCGGAATGTTATGAAATAGATCTATTCGGGTATGACAGCCCCGTATCGGGTGATTAGCTATCACTGGTGTCAAAACTACCGAGCCAACGAACGTTATAGCATGTCGAAGCACAACATTTAACTGAACTTGAACAATTACCAATGCCTGAAAAAAGTGGCATATATATGAGTCTACGCAGCAATTTCAAGAACAAATAGAGTAATCGTAATCATTGTATTATACACACATGAATATTTATGTTGCCTTAAATAAAGTGGCAATACATACTTTGAACAATGATGGTCTAACTATACATATGTTTTGGTGACTATTTGGGGATTTAAATGGTCATGCATACTTTATAACTCTTTGATTTACAACACTCATATATACGTTTTTGGTGACTATTTGGGGATTTAAATGGTCATGCATACTTTACAAAATTATGGTTCAACATTTATACTTAAACAAACCTATGAACTCACCAACTTTATGTTGACACTTTTAAGCATGTTTTTCTTAGGTGAATTAGATGCTTGGCTTATGTGATGTGCATTAGAGTCTAAATAATTCAAGATTTCCCTTCAAACGACACAGTTAGAGGTCGTTCTCTCATGCCTTGAGCAATGGTATTATGAAGTAATGCTTCAGGAAACATATTCTGCTACGACCCATTTTTGGGGGTGTTACACAAAAAGTAGATGGCAACTTAGAATCAGCTTGCATAGTCCTAGCAGCCTCAATTAGTGTCCTATTCCTCCTCTCAGCAACTCTATTTTGTTGAGGAGTTCTAGCTACACTAAATTATCTCAAAATACCCTTCATCTCACAAAACTGATTCATTTCTCTATTTTTGAACTAAGTTCCATTATCACATCTAATCACCTTAACCTTGTGATCTACTAGATTTTCTATCCCAGTTATAAAGGACTTAAGAATGCCACTAGTCTCATCCTTAGTAGCTAGAAAGAAAACCCATGTAAACCTACTGTAATCGTTTGTGACAACTAGGCAATACATTTTCATCATAAGGCTTTTTACAAATATTAGACCAAACAAGTCTATATGCAACAAATGTAAAAGAAGAATGATTGAGTTCTCTATTTTGGACTTACAAGAGGCTCTGTGTTGCTTTCCCTTTTGACAAGCAACACAAGTTTGATCATTTTTAAAAAGTTTGGAAGGTAAACCTCGTACAAGATTTCCCTTAACCAATTTATTCATGGTTTTAAAATTTAAGTGACCTAGCCTTCTATGTCGAAGTTTAGATTCATCAAATGTGGCTTTTGCAAAAAGGCAAGTTAAACCTCCTTTAGGAACTATGTTCTTTAAATCAACACTATACATATTGTTCTTTCTAGGAACTCTAAGTAAAACTTGACTTTCATCAATTAACTTAAAGTTTGGAGATAAAACAATACATTCAGTGTCATTAAAAAGAACACTATTCTTTTTATCACACATTTGTGAGACACTAAAGAGATTAAACTTTAACTCTCTCACAAAATACACATTTTTAAAATCTAGATTACCAGTTTTAATGGTACATTTTCCTATGATTTTCCCTCCTTTGGGGTTCCCTCCAAAAGCAACAATAGTCCCTCTATCTATCTCTTCATATCAAATAAGATAGGACATTACCCTGTCAATGTGCCATTGTTAGAGCATGACACTATCAAGTCACTCCTTGATCCTGAAAATCCATTTGTGGATTGCCCCTAACACATTAGATAGAAAACTAAGTTTCTTTTGGGGACCTCAAGGCCTACACACTCTAGGATCTGCCTTAGTGCAATCATATAATCAAGACTTTTGTAGGGTGATGATGAAACTGTTATGTTTAGAAACATGGTCTAAAACTTTATGCTTTGGTTTCTAAACCCAACAAGCTGAGGCCTTTACAACATTAAAATTATTTCCCTTAACATCATTAACTACTGCTTTTGGCCTAGCAGTATTAATTTTTTTTACCCTTACCAGTAATAACCATTTGATTAATATTACTGTTTTTAAATGTTATGTTCTTATGAATGGGCCTCTTAACAGTTAAATGTGCTGATTTAGAAAGATATGACATTGGTCTAGCAGCATTTACTATTGTTTTTGAGTGAGCAGTATTAACTTGTATAGCAGTATTAACTGATACTAAACCAGACTTCATTAGTAATGCTCCTGGAACTAAGTTCTTTTTAGCACATGGGTGAGTCTTTTTAGCAAAGTTTTGATGATTCACCCTTTGAGCATTGTTCCAAATAGGTTTTACCATCCTTTGATTTTGAAACTATTTTTGATGGTAATTGTAATCAATTTGCAGATGATCAAAGCTTCCACACACATAACAGGCCTTATTAAACATCTCAAAATTGCTTCCTAGTTTTTGAGACATCATATTGTTCTAATTTCTTTGATTGCCTCTTAGACTGTGAGTATGTTGCCTATGTTGCTCAACTTGTTTAACAGTTTTCATAGTAGTTTTTTCTTATTATTTAGATTGAACAAACTCTTTCTTAACAATATTAGGTCTAACTATTTTCTTTTTAATTTTAGGCTAAGACACGTCCTCTTCCTCATCATCTGACACCCATTCTTCAATAATTAGGGAATCATCATTCTTCCTAACTATCTTAGGCTCTTCTTCACTAGACATAGCTTTACGGTTCTTAACTACAGGCTCATTAACAAACTCATCTAAACCAATAAAAGACAAGTCAGGTATTTGAGGCATGAAATTTCCTGTGTAGGGAGGTGGAACTGCATTATAATTTTCATAGCCTAAACCTCTCTTGCAATTGTCAACTATATGACACTCTATGAGCTTGTTTAAACTTTTAGATGCATGTTCAAATTTATCTACATTAAGTTGAATGACATATTTTTCTTTTTGAACTATTTCAAGCTTCTTCCTAAGCTCTCTAATAGCTATTTCTCCTATATGAATTTCAAATTTTAAGCCCTTAATATCTTGTAAATAAATAGACTCATTTGCTTTATAAACTTCAAGTTTTTCTTCCACTGACTTTAAACCTGTCTTATAACCTAAAACCATTAACTCATATTTCTTTAAATCTTTTAATAGTTGATCATTTTGAGATTTAAGAGATTCAATAGTTTTCAAACAAGATTTTGAATAAATAGAATCATTGGATACCTTTGAGTCAGGACTTGAAGATGAGAAATCCATTAGTGCATAATTATGCCCTTCCTCTGCCTGACCGCTCCAGTCATATCCACAAAGACCATCACATGACACCAAAGCTGTAAAAGTAGATATTTCCACAGACACACTCCTTCTTGAGCTTTCCTTGTTCTTGTTGTCTTGATATCTTGGAGCTCTATACTCCCTAGCAAAATGTCTCCTCTTGTGGTAGTTGTAGCACTTCACTTTGGACTTATCAAAACCAATAGTCTCATTTCCATTAACAATAAGCTTCCTTCCCGTATTCTTTAAAAACCTTCTTGCCCTCATAGTCAACATGGCCATTTGCCATCTCAAATCCATCTCTTCCATGTCATCTGGATAGATTTGTTGCAAGTCTGCATGTACAAGTTGAGGACTATTTAGTTGACTAGTAAAGAATGCACAAATAACAGCATCACTCAAGTTATCAATATTTGTAAAGTTAGTAGCATTAACTTGAGTGCTAGCAGTAGAAACTCCATGAGCAGTATTAACTGCTTCATTAGTGCTCCTAGTGTTGTTATTTGAAGAGAATACAAAAGCCATGTTATGTGTGCTTGAACTTGAGCTAGACATCCCTTTAACTTCTGGTTCATACACCTTAAGATTGTTGTAGAGATCATCCATGCTCATTGTATCCAAATCAGCTTTATTCCTCCACACAACAGCATGTGTGTTCCACTCAGATGACAAACTTCTTAATAACTTTTGATTAACATCTTCATGTGAAAGATTTTCATCCAAAAGCTCCAACTGACTCACAAGCTTTTGAAGACTATCAAAAGTTTGATCAAGCATCTCTGAGCTTGGAGCAGTGAAGTTTTCATATTGCTGCTTTAAGAGATTCCTTTGAGTCTTTCTTGTAGCTGCATTACCACCAAATCTCTTTTCAACAGCTTCTAGCAACTTCTTAGCATCTTTTATAGAGTTAAACTTTAACTGTTGTTCATTGGGAATGCCCATCATTAAAGTACTTCTAGCTTTTACCTCTAATCTTCTCTGAGCCTTTTCTTCAGCAGTTGTAATAGGCATCACTATCACAACACCTTTCACAGTTGTTGTTTTTAGCAAGGTTGCACCATTCTCTATGACTTCCCACAGTGCATAGCCTATCATCTGGATATATATTGTTCAATCCTCATCCTCCAGATCTCATACTCACAAGGTTTGAGCATGAGAACTTTGGATGCAGCCATCATGTGTGCAGAATCTTGATCCATATCTTTAAAAAAAGATCTTGTGTATAAAAACAGGTTCTTCTCTTTCAAAGCTTCTTAACAAGCTCTGATACCACTTGTTGATCTCACTTCAATATATCGAATTCCTTAAGCTCGTTTAAGGTTTAGTTATATTAGATAAATCTAACACAACTATAGTAGAAACTTTGTTTGAATGTATTAAAGATTATGCGGAATCTAATCTTTAATATTAAGAAGAATTATCAATGAAACAATAATTCAATGAACATACAATTCAACAAATAAGCTCCAATATTATTAATGATAATAATATGAATACTCTCAAAGTATTAGGGTTACAAAGACCTTGAAGCTAAGAATTATACGTCTAGTTGTATTTAGTTTTGGTTTGGTACTGGTGCCTCAAACTCTATGCCATAGGACCTCCTTTTATACACTAAGGAGTCTTAGTCGGCTTACAATACTTTCCTAAGTATCTAAAATCTTTTCTATAAACAACTCTACATATCATATAAGCAGTACTAATATTTACTAGCAATACTAACTTTGTACTAGCAGTAGTAAACACTTAGCATATTTTCTTTAAAGTCTCTGAGCAGTACTAACTCTAGCTGAGCAGCATTAACACAAACATGAGCAGCAGTAATTCTAACAACATCAAGAAGACTTTTAATCATAACAGTATACTTAGACTAGATTCATTAAGGACAAAACCGAAGCCTTTGATCAATTTGAAGTATTTAGTAAGAAAATTCAAAACCAATTAGGATGTACAATAGTTTCAATAAGAACCGACCATGGTAGGGAATTTGATAATTAGGTGCAATTTAGAGAGTTTTGTAATACCAATGGAATTACACATAACTTCTCAGCTCCACACACTCCTCAATCAAATGGCGTGGTTAAAAGGAAAAATAGGACACTTCAAGAAATGAGTAGGACTATGTTGAATGAGCAATCGTTACCACAAAAGTTTTGGTGTAACGTAGTAGATACTTCAACATACATTCTCAACCGAATCCTAATTAGAGCCATCTTAGGAAAAACACCTTACGAACTCTTGAGAGGTAGGAAACCTACTCTTGATTACTTTAGAGTGTTTGGAAACAAGTGCTTCATTTTAAACACTAAAGACTACCTTACAAAGTTTGACTCAAAGTCATACGAATGTGTCTTGATGGATTGTGACGAACACCATTGATTCAGCTTCTGTATCTGCTGTTGTCTTCTCATTATCGGCTTCTGAGGGTTTATCATTGAAGAATTGATCGCCAAAGCTGAAGTCTTTGGCTAAGTGTTGTAGAGAAGACAAAGTCCCTGTAGAGCTGGCAGGCTCCTTGGAAATCACCGGTTCGTCAACCGTTATCTTAAGATTATCCTAAACATTAGGGTATGCAGTGATGGTGAACTCTTCATCCATTTG
>BQNB010130653.1:0-18906 GCA_026074375.1 Tanacetum coccineum
TAAAAGTGCTTATTTAAGTATTAAAAAGCTTTTTTAAAAATTAAATTTGCAAAATAAAAATGTTGGGAGTATAGGGAAGTCTCAGGTTCGAACCCAGGACCTCAAACCTTAACTCAACCAACATTTTAACACACCACACACTACCATCTGCGCCCTTAGGTCTTTTGCGTTAGACTCTTGGGCCATTTGGTATTTAAGGGGTGTTTACCCTTTTAAGCTACCAACCCTTTTGGGCTTATTTCCAGCTTATTGAGATAAGCTAGTAGACTCCTTTTATTTTTCCAAAGTTTTTAACTGTTCAAAGCACTTACCCTGAATTTTTCAGATTTTTATAAATTAGTTTAATATTTTTTATAATATTTTTAGATTAAAACAATTTTTAATTCATAAAAAATTAAATAAAAATAAAAAAAATATAATTCTTTTTTCTAAAATTATTTTTAATCATTTAGGACTTTTAGAAATTAAATTTGCATTTTTAGGGCTTAACTTTGATTTATATGCTTAATTAGTCGCGTTTTAGGATTCCCGTTATCGTTTTTAGCTTTAATCCTTAGTTGCCTTATTTGTTTGCTTGCCTTTATTTGTTT
Source organism: Tanacetum coccineum (assembly GCA_026074375.1). Lineage (NCBI taxonomy): Eukaryota > Viridiplantae > Streptophyta > Magnoliopsida > Asterales > Asteraceae > Tanacetum > Tanacetum coccineum. Next base: position 591 of record BQNB010130653.1, read on the forward strand.
TTGCGTTTTATAAGTAGAAATAGAATCAAAAACCCAAAATATTGATTATTCAAATCACGCGATCACAAACTTAACCGATTCTCAATTCGCGCTTCGTAGGGATACGACTCGGGAAGATTTGGTCATCACTTTTCCTAAAGTGATTTTCATTTCTTAACGGAATACTTACTTCTTATATTATTTGATAATTGGTGTTTTAGTTATATATATTATATATTATATATGCTAATTCGCATTTAATCAGTCACTCTTTGGTTTCATGGAAGACTAAGAAGCAACCTACAATTTCTAGAAGATCTACTGAAGCTGAATATAGAAGTATGGCTGGAACCACATGTGAGCTTCTTTGGCTGAGCTACTTATTACGAGACTTAAAGATCCTAGTTCAGTGTCCCGTTACTCTCTTTTGTGACAATAAATTTGCACAACAAATGTAGCCAGGCCATGTTATCATAATAGAACTAAACACCTGGATATAAACTGTCATTTCACTAAAGACAAGGTCCAAGATGGTTTTCTACAAACAACCTATATTCCTACTCAGTCATAGATTGCTGATGTTATGACAAAAGCTCTTGAGAAATTACAATAGTCTTATCTTTCTAACAAGTTGGGTCTTGCAGAGCCTCCAACTTGAGGAGTTGATGGGGGGATGTAGAATTATACGTTTAGTTTAGTTCTTTTTCATTTGGTCAAGTTAGTAATAGTTGAGGGTTAGAATTGTAACTTTTTTAATTTTGTATTAGAAAGTGGTTAGGGACTTTCCCACCACTATAAAAAGCTATACATCTTCTTCATTTCCCAATTAATCAAAATCACTTTTCTCTCAGTTTAATTTTGCGTTATAAATTCTATAGTTTTTGGTGAGTTATGGTCGAATATGATGGGTTTTGGTTAAAAAAACAACATAGGTTCATGTTTTTTTTATTAATTCTTAATTATTGTTGTGATGACCGAATGTAATGGGTGATGGTGGCGATGAACTTCATAGGTTAAAAAGTAATAGCGAATGTCTTAAAAGGTGAAATGAGAAGTGAAATAAAAAAAAATTAAATAAAAAATGAAATGAAAAGAGCAATTTTGCTTAATAATTTTAACGATAAGAAATGAGAAATGAATATAAGAATATCAAGGTGAAAAGACAAAATCTTCCTATTAAACAATCAAATATAGTCAAACTAACGGAAAAATGGACCAAACCCGAAACGAGTGTTTCGTTTTTGGACAAGATCCGATACTTTTGAAAAAGTGAAACTGAAAATGAAATACCCAACAAACCACAAAAATATAACAAAAATGTAGTTAACTCTTATTTTAATATTAAAAATCAAATTTATAATTGGCTAAATCGGTTATTTAACACGCCTACTCATTAACGCATCAAATGGGTTGTGTATGAATTACGCGTAAATTGATTCTAGTTGACAAACTTAACCCGGCTATTTAAACAAGTCTTGTTTGAGTTGACGGATTCTGACCTGTAAACCTGAAAACCAAACCCACAAACCTTAACCCAACCCAAATTACGATCCCTGTACACACACGATACAAACCTACACATATTTTTCAGAAAAAACTGCAACAAAAACAAAGACTCAAACCTACGCGGCTCCGCATATATTTCAAGAAGAAATGCAACAAAACAAAGACAAGAGTAAAATGCAAAATTACAATAACTCTACATCGTCTACATTGTTTTTAACATTCCTATAGCATAAAACACTAGCTTCACTTCTAACTTTTTAAATATTTACCGTTCTATAAAAAATATGCATTATTTTGTCGCATCAAAATTAAACACGATGTGAAATTTAGATGACAAAACCAAAGCGGTGTCACACAATTAAAAAAGGGTGCTATTATTGGTACCATCTGGCCCGCTAAATAGTACAAGAAAAATATAAAAAAGTACAAAACATGTTTTTTTTCTCACAGTTTACAGTGCAACACATTTTTTTATCAGTTTATGTTTCGTACTTTTTGACAGTTTAATACTTTTAACATGTTAAACTTTATAATTTTTGTTCCGCATTCTGCGTTTCACTATTTTATAATATAAACAAAATTATAAAAAGTTAAAAATTAAAAAAACCTGAAAAACCAAAAAGGGTCTTTTTAGCGGTACATAATATAACCTAACCCTTAAAAAAGAACCACCTACTTGTCCAACTCCCTCCTTCATTCTCAGCCATAATATTTCCACCCAATTTTCCATATTCCTTAAAAAAACAAAAAACAAAATATCCGTCGTCTAACGTGGCAACACTTTTGCACTTTATCTACTTGTACATAAACACTTTTTAATTTCCTCAAACAACACAGAACTCCCTTGTTCTGTTTTTTTACCTCTCTTTTTAAGGTTTTTCCGGTAGAGTTTTGATCTTTGATATTTTCGTATCGGTTTCAAGTCTTGATCTAAGAAAAAGAGGAAGGTTGATTTATTGCTAGTGAAAATATGTTTGAGGTATGTACTTTAACTTTTTAGATAATTACTTATCTATAAGGTATTTCATAATTTATTTTTTGCTTGCCTTGATATAGTTTTAAGATCTTTTGATGATATTGATTAGATATGTATGATCAATAGTGGTTGAATTTGTTGATGGCGTGTTTATGTATTTAATATCGTTATCTAGTTTAATTAAATAAGTTATCTAGTTTATTTATTGGAAGATGGTCTTTCCTCATGTTACAAATGATTTATGATAATTGATTAGTTTGATTAAAATTTGACATATTATACTTGTTGTACATAGTCACATGGAATGAGGATCGCTCCGGTACGGGATCGCGGTTCGCTATTTCTCAAAATCCGGTACGAAGGGGGGTAGGCTCATTCCGGTTCGCTTCGGTTCGGTGTACCATATATTTCGGTTCGGTGTACCAAATACTTTGGTAATATTGTTTATCATTATTATTATTCATCACAAATTCACAAGTAGTATGGCCTTATTGTAATTTTAACAAGCACATGAGTTTTTGTACTTGCTAAAAAAAATAAAGTATAAAAGTACAAAAGAAATATTTTATAGCATTTTGTACTTGCTACCCATGTGGGTTTGCAATACAAAACAGGCCAAAACAACTCAATCACTTTTGTATACTATTCTTTTTCATCTCCTTTTCATCTCCTTTCTTGGCTTTTCCTCATCTCAACAAATAAAACCAGATCTACGTTTTGAAAAGGCCTAGAAACGCATAATTTAAGGAAAAAAACATTTTGCAAAGTTCGACCTTTACACTTCCCACTTACCATTGAACCTTCAAACTTCTCATTTACACACAATCGTATTACATAGTAATCAAACGCGTTTTCGAGGCCTATAAATCGCCGATTTGCGAATTGTTGGATCGCCGATTTGCTAATTATTGGATCGTCGATTCGGTGTGATTGGGAACGATGATGGGAACGATGAAGGGAACGATTCGGTTCGCGATCCACGGCGATCCAGATCGCTACCGTACCGCGATTGGGAACGCGCGTACCCATCGAAAATTGCCAAGTGTTTGGCGATCCCTGTGACTATGCAACAAACATCTGTTTTACTATTATCTGTTAAATTTCAGATATTAAACTAATGTTAACATCATGCAATTTTGCAGAGCACGTGGGCAACAAAACTGCAATTCAAATAAGAAGTCATGCTCAAAAGTTTTTTTCCAAGGTTTGTTACTCTAATCCAAGTGCTTGATCTAAGGAAAATAGACAAAGGTATACATTTTCTGATCTGATTTTGCTAATCTATCATTTTATTTTGAACGTCTAGGTTGTCCGCCAGTCAAGTGATATCGATGGAACAAAGGTGGACCACATTGAAATACCTCCTCCTCGTACAAAGAGGAAACCAGCACACCCTATCCTCGTAATGATTATATACCATCAAAGAAAGGACATCTTACCGTCGTACCAAATTCTCCTTGTTCAGAAGAATCAGCTCATGAAAACACGTCCCCTGATTCACCAGATCAATACGCATCTATCCAAAGTCTAAATCTTTTTGGGAAGACTGTCTTCGTTATGGATTCTGCCAGACCATCTTCCCCCGACACCATAACACCACTGCCATTAAACCTGATGCTTAGTCAAGGACCAGAGTGTCCTACAACACCTATTTTGAGTACTGATGGAATATTCGGTAAAATGGGAGATAAGTATGCAAAAGGGTTTTTACCGTTGAAGAGATGTTTTGCAAAGACAAAAATTACTCACTCATTCATGTTAACAATTGAAGAGAGTGAAGACCGAAGAGTAAGGCTTTGCCTGTAGCTTTTTAGATGGTATTTTTTGATGAAATGATAATGGTATGTAAACTTGTTTTAGTGCTTACAATGTTGATATTCCAGTTTTGCTTGTCGTTCGATGAACTATTATGGTATGTCAATGAATATGTGTTGAAAGTGTCATTTGAGATCGAAAATGATGGTATCTGGTAGGGTATAATATGAGTTCAATACCAAGACAATGTGATTCAGGATCAGGCTCTATGTTCCTGATTATATTTGAGTAGAAAAAGTGTCGTAACAATTTATTGTGTACAGGTAGAAAAACATTGGTCCACGTATTTATTAGAGAATAGATATGACTCAAACCCACATTTGGGCTTGTTATAAAATGGTAAAATACTACTTCCTTGGAATGTGCCATAACACAATTTTGTCATGATAATTAAGATGCAACAGCACTGGGAGTGGTGATGCCAAACTTTTGGTGTCAAACTCAAAAAGTGGTGTCATGTCAGTAAAAGGGAGTTTGACACCAGAAATGCTATGGCACTAGAATTCAGTGGCATTTGTTTGGCACCAGAATTCTTGTGTCATAGCATTTTTTTATTATTATTATTTTTTTTTTTTTCATATTTATTTAAAATACACTTATTTATATAACTAAAAATAAAATTCATTGAAATTAAAAAACATTATATTAAAAAAACAATACATTAAACTTCAAGGACTCCGAATGCCCCAACGACCTTGTAGGACTCCGAATGTCCGTTCAATATTTTTTCTTGCAGCTTCTTGAACTCTCTTAAACTTCAAGGTTTTTTCATCACTTGCAATAGAAAACGTTTTGACAAACATAGACCATGCTGGATAAATACCGTCGGCTAAATAGTAACATTTCCTATATGTATGCCCGTTTACAACAAACGGACACTCTGAAGATATATCAGCAATTTCAGCATCAAATAATAGGGAACCATATAACACATTTAAATCATTATTCGCCACAGGAACGCCAAAATATGCATGCCAAATCCACAATTTTTGATCAGCAACAGCTTCTAACATAAGAGTTGGGTATTTATTAGTACTCCTTTTGAACTGCCCATGTAACGACTTTGGGCAGTTTTTCCAATCCCAATGCATACAATCGATACTCCCGAGCATTCCCGGGAGTTCATGTTTTTCTTCGTGCAATTCATATGTTTTTTGAATATCAGTTGCAGTTGGCCTTCTTAAAAACTTATCATAATAGAAACGGATACATTTAAAAAAAAAATTAAGTTTGGCGTGGGCTGTTAGCCACGACGCGAGAACCCTTGGCACGAGCCACGGAGTGGTGCGCCGTGGGCTTTTCTCGCGCCAAGGCTTGGCGCCAAGCGATGGCACCACCACTCCCTCCGCTCTAAGCAATCATATATTTAACCAAGAATAAATGGACGGCTTCTCTAAAAAAGAATTATATTCCTTCTATTCCAAAATTATTGTTTCCCCAATAATTAGAGATTTGCTAATTAAGCGACTAATTAGAGATTTGCTAAGTGAATGAGCCTGAAAGTGTTTCTCCAAGCCTGATCTTAAGTCTTATACATTAATTAAGCAATCTTTGGGCCATAAAATATGACGTAGAAAATAAGCTAATATAAGTATAAACCTAACGAATCCTAAGCATTTGATGTGCTTAGATTAGGTTTGGGCCTTAACCTATCACGTAACAGTGAACGTTGAGGTGATTACTTTAAAATTATTTCCACTTGGTAGAAATTGAAGTTGAAACCATTAATATTTGAGTGATGATAGCTACATTTTTTATAACCACTAAACCACCTCACTGATAAGTATTTATCACTTATTTAAATTAGTTGTTTCTCTTTGGCTAGCATGAAAGGTGATCAGAAAATTCAGGAAGACAGAATCTTGCTAAAAGAATCATGAATGCTAATAAAAGGTTAATGACTTAAAAAAAACTGCCACCGAGAGTCTAAAATTTTTGAAGATTAGTATTCAGCTGTGGTAATAAAATGTCGTGTAGAAATAGCACGCTCGTTGTAACAAGCACAAATGTTACAGTAGCAAATATGATGGTTTGACGTTTGCATGTTTCCCACAACACACGTTAGTATTAACAAATAGGCTGGTTGAGTTGTTTGCTCGACATCAATATATAAGTGTTTACGAAAGATCAAGGATATTAGATATTTCGAATGCAACAGAAATCGTTATTATCGAGTGAGGAAATATGTGGAGTATCACTATTGGATGTCACTTTCAGCATATCACTTTTTGTGTATTGATTAGATAACGAAATATGCAGAAATATGCACGTGGCCAGCAAATTAAAGATGGAACGATAAGAATCTGAAGTCGACTAAAAATATTGCTTTGGAAAAAAGATAAGATAGTCATAGTCTCATAGAGTATGAATGTGGATATCATTATAAGTTTTAACTCTATAAGATAATTATAATTAGTAATATTAACATAAGATAACTTAACGATAAAAAGTATCCACAAACACCTCCTGAATTTGGGATAACATGATATAAAAAGAAATATTCTTTATTTTTAACAAAGATAATATATGCTAGTAAGTTGTTAACTGAAAAGTTTAGATCATTGATAAAGATAATGAATTGGTCTTATATTTTTTTATTGTTTGAGGAGAAAACCAGAGTCAACCGTGAGGTTTATCTATACTATTATATAAATCATTTATAATGTGAGTTCCACTAAAAATTAAGATAAGGAGGTGCAATCTTGACCATCCATCTCATTTTAGAGGACTACATCATATAATGACACGTGTCACTTTTTAATTAAAAATCACCCTCATTTTCAAATTGAAATATCTTTATATCTATTTATTTTTTTTATAATCTAATTTCATCATGTTTTTAAAAATTTTATGCTCTTTATTTCAACATCCATTTTGATATATTTTTATGAATTATAAGTTTTTTACATTTTTAGTTGGTTTATTTTATTTTGATTTAAATTTTTTACAACCATAACCTTAGTTTGAATACACACCGGATTCGTAAAAATTATATACTTTTGGAGAGAGTGTTTGATGGGTAAAAGAGTGCGAATCTCTTTTTACATGCGAGAATAATGATGTTAATATTGTTTTGCGGGAAAGCTACAAGAAACCCAAACAAACACATACAACGAACACGTATACATTCGAAGTGTTGTGAAACGAATTTATTAAACGGGTAGGAAATTGCGGGGAGAGTTTGGTTAGCAATTTTTATTACCGACGCTATGCGCGGATATCTGACTAGTCTTATTAACCATGCCATTTTCATTTTACTATTTTAGTCAAAGGGAATAAAAACCTCACACCTCTTCAACCCCGTGAGTTTTTGTTATATTTTGTCAAGTTTGAGAAATGCAAAGAAATTCTTACATTATGTTTCCGAGTATAAAACAAAAAGAAAAAAGATGGAGAAGAAAAAAAAAGAAGTAAAGAAGAGGGGAATAAGAAATAAATTTTTATCTTTTGTTCCCGAGTTGAAAAGAAAAGATGAGGATGTAAGAAAAAAAAGTTTTAAAATCAACTTCACTCAATTTTATCCTAATTTGAAAAAAAGATTAGGAGAGTAAATTTGGTGTAATTTACTATCATTTGCTTTCTTCTCATCTTTTAAAAAATCTCAAGAACACAATTTTTTTATTAACATCCCAAACATTTCTTTTTCACTAAAAAAAATAAACTCGGGATCAGATTGTTAGTTTTTAAGTTCCCACATGTATGATAAGATATTACTACATCCGTCCTAAAATAAGTGTCTAATTTGACTTTAACTTTGACCTCAACTATTTTTGTGTGTATTATATAATAATTGATGCCGAATATATGAATGGATTGAGTTTTAAATGTATTTTCATTGGTATAATTTTCTTTAATTATTATATAACACAAAAAAATATATCTCAGGTTAAAGTTGAACCAGTTTAACTCTGAAAAATCAAACTTATTTTAGGACGGAGAGAGTACCAGTCTTCATATTTTATCATCACATTTAACACCGCAACAAATTAGATACCATCTTAACGTATAAAAGCGCAATGTAATTAGGTATTTATTCACGCTTAACCGCTTAAGCGTGCGATAATTTTGTTCTTTCCTTCACACTTACAACGTGATGATTTTATATATTTTTCTTTATACTTATATAAGTGTACACATTTTCTTACACAACAAAAAATGTAACCAATGTACATTTGACACACATGAGCATTTAGTATTCTTGTTGTAGTGATGTTACCATCTCTCAAAAATTAAACACTACGTGAAATACAGCTAGCAAACCAAAGCATGTCGTTCGATAAGCAAAAACAACGCCTCCCCACGTGCCCATGATACTCCAAAAAAATATCAACCACAAATATCCCATAAAAACAAAAAATAAAATATCCACGTGTCAACACTTTTGCACTTTTTAAACTTGTACGTAAACACTTTTCATTTCTTTAAACAACACACAAAAAGTCTCCTGTTTTTTTTCTCCTTAACGTTTTTCCGGCAGTTACAGTTTTCTGATATTTGATATTATCGGGTCGGGCTGAAGGTTCATTTATTGCTACTGAAAACATGGTTGAGGTATGCACTTTATAATTATTTTGTTAATATATGTATTTTTTTAACCGCACATTATATAAAAACAAAACTAGCAAGGAGCTAGAGAATTACAAAGACAAGGATCTAGGATATTTCATCCATGAGATCCAATCAATATTATTTTTACATCTATTAGAACACCAAGTGAAAGATAACAAAACAATCTCATCAAAGAGAAGATCCAAACGAGGCCGAGAATTTCCAAAAAACACCTGCGAAATTTCCAAATCACCCACCACATAACATAGAAGACGCCTTCCAAAACATCCTTAACAACTTTAGGAATCCGTATAGACTTAAACCAAGTAATCCACTCTTCATAAGAATAAAAAGAAAATTCAGGAATATCAAAATCCCACCAACGAGCAACTTTACGCCAAAGAAGCCGAGCCATAGAGCACGAGAAGAAAAGATGCGAGCAAGATTCTCCAGCTAAACTACAATTAGAGCAAACAATAGAAGGGATATCGATCCTACGGAGAGATAGATTTAACCTCGTGGGGAGTTTATCCAAACAAACTTTCCAAGCGAAAATATTAATTTTTATCGGCACAACCTTCGCCCATCTAGTAGGAGAACCAACCGTAGGTAAAAGTAAATCATCAATATATGTACTAGCCGAACTAACTGAGTACTCACCAAAAGGATCGAGTAACCACACCCATCTATCATTAGAGTTGGAGAGAATAACTTAATCAACGAGCTCAACAAGCTGAAAGAATTGATCTTCTTCCACACCACCACGAGGAGTTCTACGAAAAGAAGCAATAAGAGTGGCCTCACTAATCTTTTCCGCAACTGTGATATGTTTCTTGTTCTCTAGTGCATACACCCGAGGGCAGGATTGGCTATGAGGGTTATCTTTTATCCAAGAATCTTCCCAAAAACAGGTATGAACACCGTTGCCCACTTTCTTCTTCAAATGCGCAAGTAAATTGATACCTTGGGAGGACAAAGAACTGAGCTCTCTAATAATACAATTCCAAGGAGACGATCGCAAGACAAAACCTGTACACTCAAAAGACACGCGCTTGCCATACAACGCAGAAATAAACCGAGACCAAAGAGACGTACCTTGGGAAATAAATCTTCATGCCCATTTAAACAAGAAAGATCTATTCAAGACAAAAAAGCTAGAGACTCCAAGCCCACCTTTTTTTTTGAAGCCAAAATTTTATTCCAACCAATCATAGAGATCTTTCTCTCATTCTTATCGATACCATTGAAAAATCTCCTACGAAAGGATTCCATATCACGAAGAACACCCATAGGAGCTTTATAAATCGGCATATGGTATAAAGGCAAGGACGTAAGAACCGATTTAATTAACGTGAGACGACCACCAATAGAAAGGGTTTTGATTTTCCATTTTGACAAGCGAGCAGAAATCTTACCAATCACCTCATCCTAAGACTTTCTTCTAGAGCTAGACATCCCAACCTTGACACCAAGGTAAGTGAATGGATTGGAAAAAGTAGAACAACCAATGATGCTAGCAGCCGCTTTAACTTCCTCTTGAGAAACACCTATACCTATTAGTTTACTCTTGTGGATATTAATTTGGAGACCCGATGCCATGAAGAAACATTTAAGCATGTGAACGATAGTGACAACGTTCGCCCTATCCCATTTACCTATGAAAATTGCATCATCAGCATAGAAAAGATGGGACAAGGTCAAGGAGTCATCAATGTGAATACCCTTAAATAAACCCGCATTCAGAATATTGTTGAAAGAAAGGTGCAAGCTTTCCATAACCAAGATAAAAAGAAAAGGAGATAAGGGATCTCCCTGCTTCAATCCTTTATGAAATTTGAATTCTGAAGTCGGGCTGCCATTAACAAGAATTGACCCCATAGCCGATGAAAAACAACCTTGAATCCACTCTCTCCATTTTGAGGCAAACCCAAAGTTACTTAGAATGCCGTCTAAATAGTCCCATCTAACTGAATCATACGCCTTTTCAAAGTCCACTTTAAAAATCGTAGCTTTTGATTTATGGAATTTACACCACGATATAAGCTCATTTAGGATGAAAGGACCGTCAAGAATTTGACGATTGGGAACAAATGCATCGCTAATAAGATCTTAAATAACCATGCTTAGACGGTTAGCCAAAATCTTAGCTATGATTTTGTAGTAGTAGCCAATGAGACTAATCGGTCTAAAGTCTTTCACTAACTTCGCATCTTACTTTTTAGGGATAAGAGCAATGAAAGAAGAATTACTACCCGGAGGGAACTTACTTGTGACAAAGAATTCTCGAACGGCATTAACCACATCTTGATTAATGATCTTCCAACAAGTGCGAATAAAATCAAAAGTAAACCCATCAGGACCAGGAGACTTATTCGTACCACAATCCCAGACCGTCCTTTTAATCTCATCATATGTAACATCACATTCTAGATCAGCAATCTACTCAGAGGAGAGCTGTTTGAACATATTACTATCAAGCACGATATTAGGACCAGTAAACCTAGCAAAATGATTAGAGAAATGGTTAAGAAATTCATTTTTTACTTTATATGGCTTGTCAATCCAATCACCCTCAATGAGAACACCACGAATAACAAGTTGAGACCGCTTCATATTAATAATGCCATGGAAGAACTTAGAATTTTCATCACCTTCAATTGACCATCGAACCTTAGCTTTCTGAGCCATATCTAAAGAGTGACATTTGTTGATATTATGAAGCTCTTTTAGAAGTGACGTTCTTTCATTAACTAGCTCCTCATTACTATGCCCACTATCAAACATCTTATCAAGGTCAGAAATCCAAGATTGAATAGAAAGACGATGCTTATCATCTTTACACCAAGCTTTGATCGAAGCTTTAAGAGCTTGAAATTTCTTCCTCAAAATAGTTATCTTGCTAGAATCCGCATAACTCGAAGTTTTCAACGAATCTTCTACGAGTTTATCAAACCCATCCTTAGTAAACCAAGAATGATAAACTCGAAAAGGAGACGGCCCGTAATCCACCACAACCTCGTGCATAATGATAGGCCTATGATCTGATAAATGTCTTTCAAGACAAAGAGCAGAAAGCGATGGGAACAACATAAGTAAACCTTCTGAAACTTAAAATCTGTCTAATTTACTCATCTTCGAAGCCGATTTGATAGACCAAGTATACGAGTACCCTTTAAGAGGAAGGTCTATAAGACCTGAAGTAGAGATAAAATGATTAAAAGCTTTGGCACCGGAGACATTAAAAATAGTACCAAACCTCTCGTGCTCCGATCTAACTTCGTTAAAGTCACCTAAAATGATACATTCACCATCCCACAAGTCAATAATGTGAGTGATATATTCACAAAGAGATTTATTTTTAGAAAGGTCTTGCGGAGCATAAACAGAAACAATCATAAGCTTAGTATAGGAAGACATCCAAGTACCACGAACCGCCACAAAGGAATCCGAGATAGTAGCATTGTCTTTAACGAATATAGCCAAAAACATAATCATGTACATGTAGCCTCTAAATTTATAACAAACCAAAACATAAATAATATATACAAAATTTGATACAAAATGAAATACAATTCAAATATTAATGTATCTTTTTAAAAATATACATGTCATTAAAAAATAATACGAGTACCCACCCAAAAACACATATGCACTCTTTCAAGAACATATGTGTACTCTTCAATGAACATACGTGCACGCTTCACTTTTTCATCAAATTTATTAGAACATACGAGTATCCTTCCAAAAACATATGTGCATACTCTCGTCAAGTTCGTTAAAGCCTTCCAAAAAGATGTATATTTGCAATGATCACATAAACTTCATAATTAAAGCAACATAAAACACAAAAACCTGTCTAGAAACAAAAACAAAAAATTGATAGTTAATTAGCAATAAAAATCAATCATCAAAACAGAAAAAAAACAAATACCAGTTATGTTAACATATATGTTAATCACAATTTTTACGTCGTTAAATCAAAAATTAAAAAAATAATGAATAAACAATCAAATCAAAAAAATAATGAATAAACAATCAAACCCATTTGAGTTTGTTCTAGTTTTTTGAACCTGACGTCCCATTTTTGCCTTATGTGTGTATAAATTGAATAAGATTACTTATTTCTCGTCGAACTAAAATAAAAGTCATGTCAATATGTTGGATCCCCGAACCCCACCAGGTACATGAAGACTACGAGAGTAACAAATAAATTAAATGGCAACTTTCAAAAGAAATAAATAACAGAAACAAAATGACTGATGTAGATGCATACCTTTAAAACATTCAAAATAAATTAAATGGCAACTCACGAACATATATTCAAGGTAGATGAATCAAAGTAATTAATCTAATTTATTTTAAGTTATAAAATAAATTCCTTTAGTTAATTAAAAAAACCCGGGTTTTTTACGTTTTCGTCAGTTTTTTTTACGTTTTTTACGTTTTCGTCTGTAATTTTATGTTTTCGTTTGTAAAAAAACGTACGAAATAAAAAAAAAAACAAACGAAATCGTAAAAAAACGGATGAAAACGTAAAAAAAGAACAAAATCGTAAAAAAAACAGACGAAATCGTAAAAAAAAGAACGAAATTGTAAAAAAATGGACGAAATCGTAAAAAAACAGACGAAATCGCAAAAAACAGACGAAATCGTAAAAAAAGGACGAAATCGTAAAAAACGAACGAAATTGCAAAAAAACGGACGAGATCGCAAAAAAACGGACGAAATTGAAAAAAACAGACGAAATCGTAGAAAACAGACGAAAACGTAAAAAAACTGTCGAAATCGTAAAAAACGTCTAAAAGCGTACATAAACATCAAAAAAGTTATAAAAATGTATAAAACGTAGGAAATAAGGGGAAAATAGACATGGGTGTCATAAAAGGAAAACGGGGAAAACAAAATAAAATTGTTTTCTAGTTTTGTGTATAAAAGAAGAAAATAGGGATTTTGTGTTTTATAGAGAATTTTGTTGGAAAACGACGAAATGAACGCGATATCTGTTTTCCTTGTTTTCCACAAAACATTTTGTGGAAAACAAATGTGTTTTCCTCCAACTAAACGCAGCCTTACATTCTGTTCCCGGGTATAAAACAAAAAGAAGAAAGATGGAGAAGAAAAAAAAGAGAGAAGTAAAGAAGACGAGAATAAGAAATAAATTTTTATCTTTTGTTCCCGAGTTGAAAAGAAAAGATTAGGATGTAAGAAAAAAAAAGCTTTAAAATCAACTTAACTCAATTTTATCTTAATTTGAGAAGAAGATTAGGAGAGTAAATTTGGTGTAATTTACTATCATTTGCTTTCTTCTCATCTTTTAAAAAATCTCAAGAACACAATTTTTTTTATTATATCTCAAACCTTTCATTTTCAATACAAAAAATAAACTCGGGATCAGATTGTTAGTTTTTAAGTTCCCACATGTATGATAAGATATTACTACATCCGTCCTAAAATAAGTGTCTAATTTAACTTTAACTTTGACCTCAACTATTTTTGTGTGTATTATATAATAATTGATGCCGAATATATGAATAGATTGGGTTTTAAGTGTATTTTCATTGGTATAATTTTTCTTCAATTATTATATAACACAAAAAAATATATTCCAGGTTAAAGTTGAACCAGTTTAACTCTGAAAAATCAAACTGAACACTTATTTTAGGTCGGAGAGAGTACCAGTCTTCATATTTTATCATCACATTTAACACCGCAACAAATTAGATACCATCTTAAGGTATAAAAGTGCAATGTAATTAGGTATTTATTCACGCTTAACTGCTTAAGCGTGCGATAATTTTGTTCGTTCCTTCACACTTACAACGTGATGATGTTTTATATATTTTTCTTTGTACTTATATAAGTGTACACATTCTCTTACACAACAAAAAATGTAACCAATGTACATTTGACACAACAAAAAATGTAACCAATGTACATTTGACACACATGAGCATTTAGTATTCTTGTTGTAGTGATGTTACCATCTCTCAAAAATTAAACACTACGTGAAATACAGCTAGCAAACCAAAGCATGTCGTTCGATAAGCAAAAACAACGCCTCCCCACGTGCCCATGATACTCCAAAAAAATATCAACCACAAATATCCCATAAAAACAAAAAATAAAATATCCACGTGTCAACACTTTTGCACTTTTGCACTTTTTAAACTTGTACATAAACACTTTTCATTTCTTTAAACAACACACAAAAAGTCTCCTGTTTTTTTTCTCCTTAACGTTTTTCCGGCAGTTACAGTTTTCGGATATTTGATATCATCGGGTCGGGCTGAAGGTTCATTTATTGCTACTGAAAACATGGTTGAGGTATGCACTTTATAATTATTTTGTTAATATATGTTAGTAATATGAGTTTTGCTTGGTTCGATTTACTTTTAGTAGTGATTTTTTTTGGATAGATTTCATGAATAGTGGTTGAATATGTTGATAACATAGATGCATATTTGTTATCATTATCCAGTTTAATAAAATAAGCTAAATTCTGAGTTATGAATTACGGAGTATTGTTAAAATGATTAAATATTTTTTTCTCAAGTACTTGATTAGTAATTTTGCTCAACTACATAACTGTTAAAGTTTAACTTTTAATCGATTGATTTGAATGGTTATTACTACTTACATTATTTGTTATGTTATTGGGGTTTTATCTGATTAGGTTCGAACCGAATATACGAGTTCCATGTTTTTAACTTTAGTATCAGCCTAAGCCTAATTCAGATATGAGATACTTGAACCTTGGGCCTGTAAGTTTCATCCCAGATCGCCAACCCGCACTTAAACCATGTGCGGGTTGAAACTTGAAGCTCATTATTGATATTCCTTAGCTTTTTCTATTTTGAAACCAATCTCCACTCTTTGTTATTGAATATAGGATCTAAGTGAAGGTTACAAGTCAAGCACGGGTATTAACAATCATATGGACGATCAATTTACTCCATGTGAAGACTATGCTCTCAAGGTTTTTATTTCCTTTGTAATTCACTTTAGCTAAAGATAGATCAAACCCTTTTTATCTTGTATATTCATGTTGAGTTCCACTTTTGATGTTAAATAGTCTCGGAAACCATACACGATCACAAAACAAAGGGAAAAGTGGACGCAAGAAGAGCATAAAAAGTTTCTTGAAGCTCTTAAGCTATATGGGCGAGCTTGGGCACAAATTGAAGGTACGGCTGTTTTTTCATTTCCTAGCATATATAAGCATCACCGAAGACATACCAATCATGCAACAAAAAATCTATAGTGTATGTCTATAAACATATAGATGTGATAGATTATGTTTTCTTTTACTGTTATTATGTCATGTTTAATATATATACTAGAGTTAACATCACCCATTTTGCAGAACACGTGGGCAACAAAACCGCAATTCAAATAAGAAGTCATGCTCAAAAGTTTTTCTCCAAGGTTTGTAACTCTAACCCAAGTGCTTGAACTAAGGAAAAAAGTCGAAGGTATAAATTTGTTGATCAGGATATGCTAATTTATCATTTTCTTTTAAACGTGTAGGTTTTTAGAGAGTCAATTGATGTCGATGGAACAAAGGTGGACCACATTGAGATACCTCCTCCTCGTCCAAAGAGGAAACCAGCACATCCTTATCCTCGTAATGTTCATATTCCATCAAAGAAAGGACAGCTTACCGTTGGACCGACTTCTCCTTGTTCACTAGAATCAAATCACGAAAACATGTCCCCTGATTCACCAGATCAAGATGCATCTATCCAGAGTCTTAAGCTTTTTGGGAAGACTGTCTTTGTTAAGGAAAATGCCATACCATCTTCACCAGACACCATAATAACACTGCCTTTGAAGACGACGCTTACTCAAGCACCAGAGTTACCTACTAAGCCTAGTTTGAGTTCAGATAATATTTTTGGCAGCAAAGGAGACAAGTCGTACGCAAAGGGGTTTGTACCGTACAAGAGATGTTTAGGAGAGACGAGGATTACTCATTCATTCATGTTAACAATTGCAGAGAGGGAAGACTTAAGAGTAAGGCTTTGCTTGTAGCTCTTTAGATGGTTTCTAACGGTATGCAAACTTGTTTTAGTGCTTATAGCTACTAATGTTCATATTCCAATTTTGTTTGTCGTTTAATGAACTATTCTGGCACGTCAATGGATGTGATAAAAGTATCTTTTGAAATCGAATGTGATGGACTAATGGTATCTTGTAGGGTTAAATATGAATTCAATACTAAGACAAAGTGATTCAGGATCAGGCTCCTATGTTCCTGATTATATTTGGTTTGTATTGTTTGGTTCAAGGAGTTGGTACTTGGCAGCATCAAGAATGCATTCCCACATTGGTCAAAGACCGGCCAAGCCATAGGCTTTTCTCTCTTTTTTATTTTATATTTTTTTTATGTTGTATCTATGTTTTATTGGGTTATGTATAAGTTAAAGGTGTCTTATAACTTAACCGATGAAATAGAAGTATTTTTAAGTTAAGCAGTTATAAGTAAAAAACTGAAATGACAAAAAAAAAAAAAATTATATAACAAGCCATACGACTCCGAAACACCTCATGCTAGCAACAATACATCAACTAACAAAAAAAAAAAGTAATGAGCCAACCATATAAATGAATGACTAGTACATACCAACTCCTAGAGAGGTCGGTGAGGGCAGTCATTGGGCATGCCAAAGACACCAACAACACACGAATAAGATTTATACCACACCGGCTCTCAAGCCATTGCTCCTGCCGTTGTGTTTTTAGCCATCCCATCCACTTACGCCATTTGTTTTTTTTTTTTTTTTTGAGTTGGTGCATATTTTTTGTGGGACCTAATAAATGTTATTGGTATTTTCTAGAGGTGACAAATCTTGTCAATTTGGTAATTCATGGGCTCTTTTTGACACCTTTTTAAAAGTTATGGGGCACTTTTTACCCATCAAATTATTATTGATGGCCGCTTATGGGTACATGTAAAACACGCGCTTATGGGCACATTTAAAACACTAAATGGGAGCTTATAGGCACATGTAAAACACTAAATGGGCTACCCGACGGGTCTTCTTTATTTAATACGTAGTAGTTGTTTTTGCCCGTCACTTTTCAGCTTTCAAACACGTATTATTATCTTTGATTTATATGCTTTTGTATGTTTTCGTCAGGTTTTTCTAAGTTTTCGTCCGTTTTTTACGATTTAGCTCGTTTTTTTACGATTTCGCCCTTTTTTATGATTTCGTCCGTTTTTTACGATTTCGTCACTTTTTTTACGATTTCGTCAGTTTTTTAAAGATTTTTCGTCAATTTTTACGTTTTCGTCCTTTTTTTTACGATTTCGTTAGTTTTTTTACGTTTTCACAGGTTTTTTTACGATTTCGTCAGTTTTGTTAAGATTTCGTAAGTTTTTTTACAATTTCGTCAGGGTTTTCCCGTTTTCGTCCGTTTTTTTACGATTCCGATCGTTTTTTTACAATTTCGTCAGTTTTTTTACGTTTCCGTCAGTTTTTTTACGTTTTC
>BQNB010130654.1:0-16436 GCA_026074375.1 Tanacetum coccineum
AAAATAGATATGTAAATCTTATAAGCCTTATTGTAAAAGTTTTTGCTAAAATCATCTACACATAATCTTAACTATAATAAGTGAAGACAATAACTTTCTCAGTTTTGTAAGTTTCTAAATCTAAAATGACAATGAGAAGAATATGGGTGGGCCTAAAGATATTTAGGGTGTTTAACAGATTATAATAATAGAGTGTCATATATGGATGTTACTAGTTTATTGACCCGTGAAATTCACGGGGCCTTAAGAAACTGTGACAACGTTTTTATAAGAGATCGATTTGTAGTATTACATAAATAAATTACATGTTAGTCTCGTGAATAGAAAATTTTGATGCTAACTTACGATACATATAAATTATTGAAACGCTATAAAAGATATTTAATTCTTTATGGTATATAAATTTGAGAATGTATCACTTTTAAAAAGAGTAAAATAATTTAACAACATAAAAAATATCATTTAATTCACGGGGCCTTATAAAACCATTGACAACGTTTATATAATAGATCGATTTGTGATATTATGTAAATAAATTACATTTAGATGTGTGAATAGAAACGGAACCGAACTTTTTGATTTTTGAAAAACAAAAAACAAACCATCGTTTTTAGTTTCGGTTGGTTATTTTCGTTCAGTTTGGTTTAGGTTTTTTTGGCTTTTCTGCTCACCCCTGACTTCTATACTAAAACAAAATACTTTTTATATAAGGTTTTTGAATTTGATATTAAATTTGTTTCGATAAAACTTGTATACAAAATACATATACACAAAGTTGTGTAAAAGAAAATTTTAATATTACATTTAGATAATATCTTACTCTATACACTCAAACACGCATATTTTCTTCTTTCATAATCATAACATTTGTGAAACTCGAGACATGCACTCTTGATAGACTCAAACCATCGCCGGCACTCTAATCATTCACTCCACAAGTTGTATTTTAAAAGTCTTGTAAGTTTTTTTTCTTAAAATATTTGATTTGTTTCTTATTCCAAATCGATTTAAATCTACCAAAATCGTGTAAGTTTATATATATATATATCATATTATTGATTGCTAAAGGGGTTATAGGCATAGACACTAACTTATGAATGTTTGTTTTTAGAGTATTTGTTAGATTGAAACTTTATTTTTATGTTGTAAAAAAAACGGTATGTTGTTTGTGATCAAATGATCCACCGTTGCGTAGTGTTTTTTTATGTTTGGTAAGTCTCACATGAAATAGTCTCTTCATTTTAATTATGTAGACTTTTTGCTTTAGATGATATGTTAAAAATCACGAGACCTAAATTTAATACCGTTGAATAGTGTTTGTATAAGAGATCTATTATGTAAATAAATGATATGTTAGATGTATGAACATATGATTTTAGTGTTGAATGCTTAAACTTTTAATGTGTTTTGGTCATAAATATCTATAGAAGTGCATAGAATGACAAATACAAATATTTTGCATGTATAATATACATTTTAAAACAAAATCATTATACAAAAATTGAGATCATGTGATATATAATTCAAATAAAAATTCTAAAAGTAAATAATAGATGAAAGTTTAGACATGTCTACTAATCTTTAACAAAACTAAAATTGATGTTGATGTATATGCATATGTATTTTCCCTCATTAGAGACTCTCGATTTCTTTGTATGTACATGTGCATTTGAGTTCATCCATATGCTCTTATATATACATACTCAAGTTTGTTTATGTGCACTTGTATCTGCTACATGCACATGTGTCTTTACTCTTTACTTCTTTATCATAACTATCTTCTCGCTAGATAGTATGTACAAAACACATGTACACTCTTCATATTGCTCATCATACTCGTACCTGTAACCACAAACAATTATTAAACAGATTATTTAATCATAACAACTAACAAAACACATATGCAAAATCATTTCCTACATTAAATATTGCAAATGAATTTAATCATAACAAATTTACAAGTAACGTCACATATATGCATAATCTAACAAAACACATATACACACTTACTCATAAGCTAGTCTTGGTAAACAAACAAGCATTACACATGTGCACGATTACTCATAAACTATTCTTTTTTAATTACTACCATCATATAACATATCTACGCAAATAATAACAACCTATTCTTTAATAACTAACATAAAATACATATGCATACCGATTTCCACTATTACTTTTGTAAAAATATCAAAAATAAGCATAGATCGATCCATCAAGAATGAACTTTTATACATTTTGTAAGTTAATCATCCTTATTAATGCACAACTATCTAAAATAAAAAAAATATAAATATATATAAAATACCACATGCATACTAGAAAAGGAAAAATCAGTTGAAACAAAAAAATAGATTCGTCACACAACATTAATTATAACTTGCACCAACAATTTATAATCCACAACATTTTTTTATACTAATACAAGACAACAATATTAAGTCAAATTACATTAAAACTACCTTGACTTGAGTATGAAATTCTTTAATTTTAAAGTCAACAAATCAGTTTTTTTGTGTACACATCATAGATCAATCAACTATATATCAGATTATGTATAACAACTTGCATATGTACATTTAATTTATTGGCATGCTATGATCCGAAATTCATTAACTAATAAAAGCTGACAATAACCAAAACAATTACATTTAAATTAGACAAAACACTTTGCTATCATGAATACAAACTATTAATTACATTCAATTTTCTTTAAAACCAACAATTAAACATTTCTTCATAAAAATTTGTACACGTTTCATTATAGAAAGTGAGGTCCATGTATATTCATTTAAAATGGACTGAGTAAACCCTTAATCTTCGATTCGATCTTTTATTTTTAAGAAGAAACAATCAATTCGAATGGATCCAGTATGAGAGGTTCTTACGAAACTTCGCAAACCAAAACAACAAAGAACTAGGAAATGTTGATGTCCATCCTTTTAAACAATAAAAAATTACCTTTGCTATGCCAGATGAAAACACAGATCTATGGATGTATAAAACAACCAATTATATACCAATTAGAAAAAATTAAATATTAAAAAAACACTTTTAAACAAAAAATCTTTACCTTTGTTATCCTAGATGATAAACATCTGCATATGTTGATGTTCATCCTTTTCTTACTGCTGAGAGAAAATAGGAGAGTGGCTGCCGTTCTACTAGAAAGAGGGAGAGAGGGTTAGAGGTTGTAACTGATTAATGCCCTACAATAATTTTCTTTTTCAACGAGGCATGATTTTTAAGTTGTTGCAAAATACCAATAATACCCTACATCCAGTTATAGAATATTACATATTATTTCATTTAATTACATTTATGCCATAACTAACTTGGACCATTGATCAAATTATCAACGCACGAGATTGGTTCTCGCAGTTCTGTACATTTATTTGGTTCTGAAAAGAACCCAACACTATATATATATATATATATATATATATATATATATATATATATATATATATATATATATCATATTATTGATTGCTAAAGGGGTTATAGGCATAGACACTAACTTATGAATGTTTGTTTTTAGAGTATTTGTTAGATTGAAACTTTATTTTTATGTTGTAAAAAAAACGGTATGTTGTTTGTGATCAAATGATCCACCGTTGCGTAGTGTTTTTTTATGTTTGGTAAGTCTCACATGAAATAGTCTCTTCATTTTAATTATGTAGACTTTTTGCTTTAGGTTTTGATTTTTAAAGTTTGTTAAGATTAGATTGTTTGGAAGATTAAGCCAAAGATGTTTTTGTGTATCTTTTGATTATTAGTATGTTTTAAGAGAAAATACATAAACAATGCTATGTATAGTTGTGTTTTGATCATTATTGTTAAGATTATATTCTTTGAAATAATGGACCCGTGAAATTCACGGGACCTAAATTTAATACCGTTGAATAGTGTTTGTATAAGAGATCTATTATGTAAATAAATGATATGTTAGATGTATGAATATAAAATATTAATACTGATACAAATAAATTATGAAACACTATAAAAGAAATTTAATTTTTGATGGTATATATAGTTTTGAGAAGATATCCCCCTGAAAAAAGTAAAATAATGTAACAACAAAAGTTCTTGCGGTATAACATATACGACCCGAAAAAATTGAAAGTTACCCAAAGTCTACTTATAACATATACAACCCAAAAAGTTTATGCGGTATAACATAATCTTAGCAAGGCTTGTGAATGTAGGCAAATTGGTTTGCAAAGTATATACAAAACTTTCTAGTCATGTTATTACTTTAGTTCAGGTGTATAGTTGTGTTAAAAATGGGTGATGCAAAACCTGTGTTTCATATTTAACATACAAGATTGTGAATGGGTTACAACTGCAAGATCAAAAACCAAATCATGTACTCTGAAATCAAACATTTATTTGAAAGATAACAATCGTACGACATTGTAGAAAGATAAATAAAGACCATGAAGGTTTAATTTTAAATTTAACATACAATATTAAGATTGTGAATGGGTTACACCTGCGAGATCAAAAACAAATCATGTACTCTGAAATCAAAATTTTATATGAAAGATAAGAATCGTACGACATTGTAGAAAGATAAATAAAGAGCAAGAAGGTTTAATTTTATGAAGAAACTGGTGATTGTTTTTTATTTGAACAGATATCAAAGCTTCTTGTGAAAGCTTAGCATGATAAATTAGTATTTCAAAATTTTACTGACCCGTGAATTCTGATAGTTATTAACAGATAGTGCTTCGCATGATAAATTGGAAAATGAATTTTGACAGTGAATTCTGATAGTTATTAACTGAATTCTGATAGCATGATAAATTGGATAATCATATATTTGAACTTCAGGGGTTTCTATATCATATGTAAAACACAAAGGCTCTTCATAATGGGGGAATTCTAAGAACCTTTCAGATTTGCAATCTTAACTTTCGTGATTTTTGCCTTTCGTTGTAAAATTATTAGCAATCTTCTAGTTTTCAAAAGGATTCCTTCAACATTTACCAGCAAGACTTGTAACATGTTACAATAAGCATCATTAGAAGCAATGAATCTCCTCTATGGAAAAAAATATACTTCAAAAGAATTTAACATTTATATGGAAAAAAAGTGTCTCGACGGTACCCCATGTAGTGTGAAAAAAAGTCTCAGTGATACTCTCTATATTGTGTGAGAAGCTCCCCAACCAAATGGTTGGGGGTTCAAGCCCTACTTATGACATGTGAGATGATTTGCCCCCCCCCCCCCCCCCCCCCCCCCTCATGTGGTGAGTAGTCCTCTTCCTGTCCCGCACTACCGCTATCCCCATAGCTATTAACCCTTTCTCATATAATGCTTGTTAAGTAAACTTGGAGGCTTGACTTGCTTTTTGGTCTTGGGAGTTGCTAGCCCTGCAAGTTATCATAAGTTCTTATCATACAGTAAATACCACAACGATAAAATTGATGTATATCCCAAATCATTTTGATATACCATAAGCTATTGAAATAAGAGGTCCCAAACAACCCCAATATAATATAAAGTTATGAGTTGTTTAAGAGTTTAAGTGGGCAATCCCAAATACTAAAAGTAAAATAATGTGTTGTGTAGAGACATATGAATTATAGATAACATGTACAATAGAAGCATATGAACTAATACCAGTTCAAAATTATACCACTGAAAATGTAACATAACCCTTTTCGGTCTTTCCTTCACAACTTCTGTTCCACAATCTTGTCTTCGTTTTGTGAGAGCAGTTATATCTTTGACTACGCGCGAACCAACCCTTCTTTTTATGTGTCAATAAGTAAATAGAAATATAAATACACAAAAAGGATCAGAACCCGCGAGATCAAGAATAAACGGAAGAATCTGTATAGGGTTTGTTGTGTCTCCGGGGTCGTTATGTCCCACCGAGGCTTGAATGAAATGGAAAATCGCGCTTACAAGGACGTGATGATTTTGTGTATTTGAGATGTCACAAGAAGATGATTGGGCACTAAATTTATAACTATAAGCAAAACCACATAAAAAATAGCAAAGAAAGTGGAATAAACTAGAACAAGAACTCAAGACTTAGGAATGACAAAAATCGTTAAAACTTTTACACTAAGACCAAATAAGCTAAATAAACTTAGATAAGTTAATAAGCTAAACTAACTATAAACTAAGTAATTTAAACAGCAATTAAACTATATTTACAAGATAAACACAACAGTACTAACAACAGTACTAACAGTTTTAACTACCAGTACTAACTTGGAGTTAGTACTGCTAGGCTAAAGTTAGTACTGTTAGCTTACGGTTAGTACTGCTAGGCTAACAAGACTTAAAGAATTAAATACAATAAATAAACCAAAGCTAAAAACAGAAGTTCACTTAACCTTAATATAGCACTTAGTAATTGGAAATAAGCTAAGAAATAAACTAAAATGATAACTAAGCTGGAAACTAAAACTTATAACTGTTGAGAATTACTTTAAAGGAAAAAGATGCTTAATAAGCAACAGTAAAGGAAAATGGTTTAATCTACTCTAAAAAAGCTGAAACAATCTTTAAATGCTGAAATAATAAGTTGATAAGCAAAATGAAACAAACAGTACTTATGTTTTAACTGACTGTACTACTTTAAGTTAGTACACTGTAGTGTAAGTTAAAACTGCTAGTGTAAGTTAGTACTGTTATCTTTGAAATTCCAGAAAATGAACTAGCAGTACTAACTTGGGTTTGTTTTGTATGGTGCTTAAAGGTTAATACTTCCTCAAAAGCAAAGTGATATGCAGTATTAACTTATAACTAACAGATTTAACAAGTGAACTATCAGTACTAAGTAAGCAAGTAAAGTAATACACTTTTTAACCTAGCAAATAAGCAAAATAAGCACTCTTTTAAACAGTTCTGCGAAAATAAAGAACAATAAGAAAAGAAAAACATTACAACACCCTTGCTTAAAACGGGTCAAAAGAGAATCTACAAGCTCTAGCTTGTATAAAACAAGCTAGTGAGAGTCCATATGCCATCCGAGAAATGGTACTTCTCATCCCAAATAACTAAGATGTGTTATTTTGAGATGTGTTTATTTGTGATTTTCTTTTAACTACTTAACTTTTTAGATTGACTTGATTAGGTTGTTAGAACAAGCTGTACTGATTGCTTTTTGAACACAAAACAATCATACGTAAGAACCTTAACACTTGAAATTGTAGATTGATTTAAACTCAAAATTGCTATTAAAACTTGAAAGTTTTACAAAGCTGAAAAAAAAGTAAAAAGCATGTAAATAAACTGAAAATTTAAGATAAATTATTCTAAGATTAACTAGTTGCCTAAACTGGACTTACAAAATGCTCTATTTTTAGCTGAGTCTTTCAAATTGCAGCTTGTCTTCTTGGAGAGGCAAAAAACGAAGTGTGCTTGTTGTGTGAGGTAAGTCCAAAGCAAATCCCAGCCTTTGATTTCCATTTGTGCTTCTTTTGGAGTCAATATTAGCCTGAAGATACTTCGGGAAAGGTGAGGGATGCCAACATGGCTTTTTACAAATGGGGGGTGGTGGTAGGTAGGGTGGTTGGAAATGATTTGGCTAGGGAGGATGTGGTTTTGCAGAGGAGAAGTATGGGGCGGACATACCAGTTGTAAACTGGGTTTTGGGGCGGGAAAGAAGACTTTTGGGGGAGTTAGCTGTTTGGTCCCCCTGAAGATGTAATATCTTAAATGCACTATCTACTCGGTTGGCTACTTTGACCTTGTCTTTTTAATTTTCTGTAATACAAATTTTGGCTTGGCAGTTTTAGCCTCTTCAAGTTGTATTTCTTTCATTTTGATGACTTTTGACTTTTCCCTCTTCTACACTGTGCTGATTGCTTGCTTTTGCTTTCTTTTGCTTTTTTTCTTGGAATATCCGTTTCTGCACATAATACAAATCAAACATTACTAATAACAAATGTATTTTTTGTATGTTTTTAGTATTTAGGTTTCGCTAATATAGATAATGGTTTGTGTATTTAAACTATACTCATAAAACCCCCATACTAAGGTATTGTCGTGTGTCCTCACGCAAATGTTATGAAGGTAAATACTTAATGAAACTAAGAATCTAGGCCCCATTGACTAATTACTCGATAAGTAGCAAAGTGTTCGTCAATGGGGAACTAAAGAATCAATTGCTTCGACGAGTTCCCGTTTTCACCAATTTTTTTAGTGAATAACTAACTATCGCTCCTAAAATTCTTTTGATTTTCTATCTTTTTCTTTTCTTAACTACCTTTGTTTGACTTTCCCTTTATTTTATCAACATTGGGATCATAGAATGAGAAGCGCCACATAGAATAATCTTCGGACGTCCTGACGGAATAAATTCATTCGTCACCGATTTTTCAATAGATCTAACCAAGCATTTAAACAAGATCAGTGTTGATATCAGTTTAGATGTCTAAGCCTCATCTTATGACTTGTGAACTTTTATACTCCCAACATGGATATATGATAGAATTGTGTGTCGTATCAACCATAGGATCAATTATTTTATAGTCTAATTCAGATGAATCACGGAACTCAACAGCAACAAACTTATTAGGACATGTAACTTGATTTATACTCATCAGAACTTTTTGCACATCATCTTATCCATTTTCATAAGTTCGTAAAGCTAGGAATGTGTTGACTTAGTTTGAACACGTCATAGGCCTCGCTCCCTTGTAGGATATCAACAACCAAACGACCACGGTGTTTTAGTTTGAAAAACCCACCCGCTGCATAGCGTAGTGGGAAATCACATCAACACCTTTCTTCTAATATGGCTAAGAATCGGGTTTGTCTTAGTTTGAACCCTAACCTAGACCTTTCTTCCAAGTTGAGATATCACTAACACCACAAATACTAGAAGTTAAGGAGTCTTAGTTTGAACCCACATCGTGGTTAGCGGTCTAGTGGATATCACGGCACAATCTTGTACTAGCTCCCATATGATCAATTGTATGCTTCTTGGCATAATTAGAATATTCATGCATTTTTGCCTTTATACATTTTTCATTCATTGCATTCTTTGGCATTTTATCTTTCAACCTTGATTTTAAAGAATCAAGTTACAATTATTGAAGCCTTTTTCTGACAAACAATCGATTGATTAGTGAACAAGCACGTATTGATTTAGGTGGTAATTAGAACGCTCTATGGGCGAAAAAGAACATCAAGTATATTCATATAGTTTTGAGACGAATTTGCTTAACACATAAACTTATATTCAACTCTATCATTCTTGTTCTTCATCATCGTGAAAGCCTTAGCCCTACAATTGAGGAACTAGCTAGGGCTCAACACGCCCGATCGAGTCAAAAATTATTCTCATTCTACCCATTAGGAAAGTCGAAACTGTAATAAAACACTTATTTTATTTTTGAAAATTCTTAATTTTTTTTTTCATTTTTTTGGTATTTTTGCAAAATTTGGTGGTAGAAACGGGATTACGTGATAACAACGGCTGCAGGCAAAAATCAAATCGAAGATCCCCCCATACTAGAACTAAACATCGCCCTCGATGTTTCAAAGGGGTACCGCTTCTGCGAAATCTAGGGGCTGTTTATGAAGTGTGCCAAAAGATAAAACGTTAGTCGATTAGATTTGGATACTGGATTCCCAAAATGAAGCTGAGGATGTGAAACTCTTGATAAAGATACAAGCACGAGAGTTCTTCACAATCCGGGCAATCCTGGACAATTAACAATACAAACACGAAACACGGGTAATGGAAAAGGCAAACCTCCATACAACAAGAAAACACTTATTCATTTTTACACAATACTACGATAAGCATGGGGTGCCTCCCACGAAGCGCTTGTTTAAGGTCGCTATGCTTGACCCGTCACCTGAAATTATTGGACATTAGGGAATGTTTGGAGATCTGGGACTACCAACTGTGGTACGTCCCCTCCAAAGTAGTGCTTAACACGATGACCATTCACTTTGAAGTTTGGCCCGGAGTTTTGAGATAGCTCGACGGTGCCGTACGGGAAAACATGTGTGATAGTGAATGGTCCAGACCAGCGGGTTTTAAGCTTTCCTGAGAAAATTTTTAATCTAGAGTTAAAGAGGAGGACTCGATCGCCGACGTTGAAAACGCGGTTCTTGATCTTGGAGTCGTGAATCCTCTTTGTCTTTTCTTTATAGATCAAAGAGTTCTCATAAGCTTCATCACGGAGCTCATTAAGTTCATTCAGTTGAACTTTTCTATGGTCACCAGCGGTTTTTAGATCAAAGTTTGTATGTTTCAAGGCCCAGTAGGCCTTGTGTTCTAACTCAATTGGCAGATGGCAGGCTTTTCCGTAGACTAACTTGTATGGAGTACACCCGATGGGTGTTTTGTAAGCTGTATTGTGCGGAAGCCATTAAAGCATTATCGAGCGTATCTGACATGAGGTACGGTTCTCTCTCTATGGATCTCTCAAGAATTCTCTTCAAGCGACGATTGGATACTCAACTTGTCCACTTGTTTGTGGATTGATTTTACGCGGTGGAGAGACGAAATAGTGACTCCGTATTTAAGAATGACCTTGGCAAAATTGGTCATTGCAAAAAATGGGTTCCTGCGATCTCTTATGATTGCAAGAGGGCACCAGAATTGGCGAACAGAGAGATTTAAGAAATTTAAAAACAACTCGGGGCGTCATTGTTGGGGAGCGCTTTTGCTTCAACCTTTTGATAAAATAAATCAAACGGCCTCGGGAGGATTGTCATTTGTTGCTCTTTGGATTGTAGGGAAGGCCCATAAAGTCAATGCCCCAGACCAAAGATTTCACAAACTTGGATGGAATTTTGTGGCATCTCATCACGTTGTGAAATTTTTCCTTGACGCTGGCATGAGTTGCAGTTTTTAACCAACTCATGGGCATCTTTGTAGATTGTGGGCCAAAAGAATCCGGAATCGAAGACTTTTCTTGCTGTGTAGTTAGCACCGTGATGTCCACCGGTGGGACCATTATGGCAAGCCATGAGGATGTCATGGGCTTCTTTGCCAAAAACACAACGTCGAATAACTTGATCCGCACAGATTTTAAACAGAAAGGGATCTTCCCAGAAATAATGCTTCACATCTTTGAAGAATTTTCTTTTCTGCTGGGTTGACATCCCTTTGATCACGAAATTTCCCGCATGGTAGTTTGCGATGTCAGCAAACCATGGGGTACTAGAATCAAGAGCAGCAATCGAACTAAGGGTTTCCAGAGGAAACTTTTCATTTATCTCCTTTGGATCGAGCTCATTCTCGTGAGGATTCTCTAATCGTGATAGATGATCAGCTGCTAGGTTCTCAGCTCCTTTTGTGTCAACTACATCAAGTCGACTCTTGAAGGAGCCAGACCCATCGGAGTAATCCTCGCTTAGAATCTTTTCTTTGCAAGAGATACTTAAGGGCGGAATGATCCGTATACACAGTGCATTTGTTCATGACAAGGTAAGATCGGAATTTTTCGAATGCGTACACCACAACCAACATTTCTTTCTCCGTTGTGGTGTAACGTGATTCCGCTTCATTGTTTTTGCTGGCATATGTGTATAGGTCTAAAAGGTTGCTCATGACGTGTGCCCCAAGACTGCACCTAGGACGAAATCGCTCTGCTCGAAACATAAGTCTCAACATGGTTTCATTCCAGTTGGGGCAATCAGGATTGGAGCCTCTGGTTAGATTCTCTTTGAGAGTGTTAAATGCCCTTATTACACTCTTTGGAGAAATAAAACGGAATAGTCTCTTTATTCAGCAAGTGGGTCATGGGACGGCTATTTTTGAGAAATTCTGGTTTGAATCTTCTATAAACCCGCTATGCCCAAGAAAAAACTTCGGATGCCTTTGACAGTAGTTCGGGTGAGGGAGCGCTTTGCGATAACGTCAATCTTAGCTCGGATCGACCTCAATTTCACGACTTGGAGATTTTGTGTCCTAAGAAAAGCCTTCCTTTAACCATGAAATGGCTTTTCTCCCAGTTTAGAGCTAAATTGGTGTCTCACACCGATTATTAAGCATTCTTTTCCAAATGGGTTAGGATGTAGAGAAAGAACTTCAAAAACAGAAATGTCCATCCATATATACTGCAATCAATTTTTTCGATCATGTCGTGGAGATTGCCAATATACTTCTCTGGAATGTGCCTGTGGTGCATTGCAGACGGCCAAAGGGAATGCGCGCGGGTAGGCAAAGGTTCCGTTTATGGGGCAAGTAAATGTTGTCTTATTCCTGTTCATTTGTCGATGTGGTATTTGAAAAATAACCTGGGAAACCATCGATGAAACACAATAGTATTCGTTTCTATGCAAGCCTCTCGAGCATTTGTCCATGAATGGTGAGGAAAAGGTCCTTTCGGGTGGCTCATTTCAACTTTCGGTAGACAATGCATAATGCCATCCGTAACAAATCGCGTTGGATCATTCATTTTGCTCATTCTCACTACGGTAAAACACTGTTCTTTGGTACACAGTGTACCGGGCTTACCCAGGGACTATCTGAGATAGGGTAAATTAATCCAGCGTTAAGAAGTTTTTCAACTTCTTTTTTTATGACATCGTGGATTTTTGGGTTTACCCGTCTCTGATGTTGGACCGCTGGTGTGTAGTCCTCTTCCATTAGAATTTTGTGAGTACAAAATTCGGGTTAATACCCTTGATATCGGAGAGTTTCCAAGCGATGGCTCGCTTGTGGACTGCACACCTTTATGAGAGCGGAGCTTTCTCTCCCCGAGACTCAAATCTTTAGCAATTATGACTGGTAACTTGTTGTCACCTTCCATTAATGCATATTCAGGAGGTGGGGTAGAGTATGTAGTCTGAGCTCGACCTCGGATGGTTCATCATTTGATGTTCCATCGGTTTTGGCTTCACAATTCTTAAGTTCTTTCCTAATCTCGGAAAAATAATTTGCTATGGTTAGGAACAGTGGTGATAAAAGGCTCAACCTATTCAGGGATAGCTATCAGAAGATAGAATGTCATTCTCGGGGATTACATTCGGCATCATAAATTCCTGATTTATACGAAGTATAGAAAGTTCTAGCCTCGATTTCTTCAAGAATGAAATCACTACCCTGAATGGATCGTGAGGGATGGGGGAAGTGGTATCAACAATCGGTTCAAAGTAAGGACGGAATTTCCTTTGCTAATTACTTCCGAGAAAATCTAACACTTCTGAGAATATTTCTCGCACGCTATTCAATAAAGAATCGACCTTGTTAACTGATTCCATGGCATTGTAGGAGGAAATTTTCGTATCACCTACTTTGAAAGGTCTAGATTTGTCATCATGTCTTTAAGGCATCTCTTCACCGTGCGTACATCAATCATGGCTCTTGCCGTTATTAAGACATGGTCTTCCTAAAATCAATGAGGACTCTTGGGTCGGCTTCATAGTAACTACCACAAATCGGCTGGAATGTAGAAGGTTCCAACCTTCACAAAAAACATCTTTCGGCTATGCCGGTGGGAGTGGATGATTGATTACGGTCGGCTATCTCGAGTACATCATAGTTTTGGTTAGACCTTGGCGATTTAAAGCTTTTCAAAAACGGAGAGTGGCATTAGATCGATGATTGCACGAGATTCGGCCAGTGCTAAGCTATTATCCAATTCTGTAAAATCACACGAGGTATAAGAAATCTACCCGGCAGTTTCAACCCCACCCCCCTACCCGGGTCTCCTAATTTTTCGGGAAATGTCTTTAGGATGACTGCTGAGCAATTTTCATTAACCGGTGTTTTGGTTAAGTCCAAGATCTTATCTTTGTTGTTCAAAAGCTTTCTGAACATTGGTGCAAACTTAGGCATGTGCAAGAGAGCATCTGCGAAGCTCAGCTCGAAGTGGAGATTCCGAAAAATTTCCATGAATTTCAAAGCTAAAAGGTCGTCCTTTTTGCTGATTTTCTCCTTGTTTACCCTAGATGGATATGGTAAAGTCGTTTTGGTTCTAGGCATGACAACTGGTTCATCATCATGGACTATTGGAGGTTGGACGTCTTTGGTACTTCCGTTAGGAAGCACCGTGTCCTTTGTTACCTCGGTTTCAATTCCACACGGACGGTATGCGAATTTGACGGTCATCCTATGAAACAACGCTTCTGGTGTGGTGATTGCTTTCAATTAACCCCTTCGGTTAGCACGGTGTGCTAGGAGAGTACCCGAATTTGAAGTAGATAGCTGGGTTGGCATTTACGATTTTGGTGAGCAAGTCGGTTATGTTGGACATTCTGGTTTTGCATTATTTTGTCATGAACGATCATTAGCTTTGACATAGCTTCAAAATCAGTTTTAGAACACACCGAAAGATTGATGAGCTGGAGCTTGGTAAGCTGGGGGTGTTGATTATCGTGGAGGGTTGATAGATTGGGGCTTGTTGTTGACCCTAGGGTCGTTGGATTTGACCCTGGTTGTAGCCATTCCTACAGTTTTGGTTCTGGTTCTGGTTCCAACGATTCTGATTGTTGGCTTGGCTGTTGTGTTGCATGGCGGAAACGGGTGGTCTGATTTGGTTTGGCCATCGGTGGCTGAGGGTGTAACGGATTTCCTTGGTTGAAATTTTGATGCGGCTGCTTGCGAGACGTTATTCTTGGATGTTATCTCGGTAATTGTTGCTATCGGTAGCCGGACAATTACGATATGAGTGGGCACCACCGCAGGTAACACAACTTTGCTCAACCGCTTTTACGGGAGCGGGAGCTGGAAACTGGAGTGTCTGCTTATCGGTAGTAGAGCTCGAACATATCTTATCAATTCGAAAACATCGGGAGATAACTCCGGAGGTGGAAGCGCTCGTACTCATTTTACAACAATGGATTTGCTTCGGGAGTTTACGAAACTTTGGACTGGCTTTCGATGATGCTTGAGCAATCAGCGGGTCCTTTGTCCAAAAAAGTTACCACATGCGGCGAGTTCAAAGATGTCTTGATCATTAACTTTAAATTGCATTGTAAAATGTATCAAAGTTGGTGAAGCTCAGAGAATCCATGTGTGGATGCTCGGAGATGATCTTTGAATCGATCCAAAGCCTCACTTAACGATATCCTCATCAAAAACCTTTTGTTTGATATTGGTAATTTCGTTTCGAAGATTTGTCGTTTTAGAGTGGGGAAATAACTTGGGAATGTATGAATTTAGCAACGAGATCACCATGTCGGAACTTTGATCGAAGGGGGTTCTTTCTTCAAGCCATTTCCGGGCTGCACCCTCGAGAGAGAATATTTTTCATCTTTAGGGTTTGTAGCAACTCTTGTGTCTTTCAATCAAAAAGTTCTTTAATGTTTAATCTTTTGTACTATTGATCTTGTGATTAATCAATGGAATGATCTAGGGATCCTACAGTTATTTACCACTAGGTTGTTATACAGTCATGTCTTCCCCCACCTATCCTACCCCATCTGATGTTGATGAGGAATGCACTTTCCCCTCTGTAAATATTATTGGCTATACTTCAACCTTACCGAACTATTTCCCAGCCAAACTGGGAAACATCTCCTTTGACTTTTCGGAAAATTCTAAGAATGAGGAAATCCTACCTATATTCTTACCTTTATACAATAATCTATATCTAAAGGACGTGCAAGCATTTTATGCTAAAGAACCACCTATCCCACCACCAGATCCTATTTCTCCACCAGCTATTTTGACTCCATCTCCGGTATTACCACCATTACTACTATTTGATCCCCGATACTTCTTTGTTCTTGCAGAATTATTACCACCTAAGAAGCAAATCCATCCCCTATCTTCATCCTCAACTACGTTATCTAATTCATCTCGGAAGCAAGCCTGTATCTTAGTACCACCATCTTTCTCAACTTATACTCCTACCCCACCTCAGATATATGAATTAGGAAAAAGTTCTATCAAGATGCATGTAGAACACCATGAGAAACAAATTGAAAGTATTTTGAATTACTTAGAAGAACTCTTTTATCACTATATTAAGAAAATAGAAGAAAGACTTGTTAATGATCGGATAATCATACCAAGAGATTTTGATGAAGTAAAAACCAAACTTAAGGAAGCCCGCACACAGATACTTGAACTACAGAAGAAGCATATAGGACAAAGAGACAAGATTGCTTTTGTTCACTTTAGGATTCCTGATTTAGAAATAACCCTTGAGAATATCCAAGATCGTCATCAATTATATATGAAGAATCTTATGGGACACATGACTACGCGCGAACCAACCCTTCTTTTTATGTGTCAATAAGTAAATAGAAATATAAATACACAAAAAGGATCAGAACCCGCGAGATCAAGATAACCGGAATCAGTATAGGGTGTCTCCGGGTCGTTATGTCCCAACGAGGCTGAAATGGAAAATCGCAAGACGATGATGATTTGTGTTTGGATGTCACAAGGAATGATTTGGCACTAAAATTTATAACAATAAGCAAAAACACATAAAAATAGCAAAGAGAATAAGCTGGAACAAGCATAAAAGCTAGAATTGGTAAAAACACTTAAAACT
>BQNB010130655.1:0-18905 GCA_026074375.1 Tanacetum coccineum
AATTAACATAGATCAAATAACCAGGATATTAATTAAACTGATAGATTTAACCTCGCTTCAAGTGTTTGACACCCTACTTACCACGAAACTACTACCGATCGGGTACACTGCCTGTTAAAGTGTTATTTTTGGTTTAGTCGGTAAAATATAAATTTAAAACTTAAATCAATAAAATATACACCACACAACGACACATCAACACCTCTCCCTAAACGACTTTCCATATCATTACTTAAGTATGTTCGCCTTCTAAAAGTCTATTAAAACACGTAAAACGACTAGTTTTCTCTTATTGAGCCTTAAGGCCCATTAGAAGTCCATTAAGTTATCCGTAAGTATAAAATACAATTTAGACCCAATACTAAAGCCCATTAGTAAATATAAGCCCAAATAATAGTTACCAAAATAATCTGAACCACAATAAGCCTACAATATGCCACGGCTTATTGGTCTGTGAGCCCTTTTACCTTCCAAACAAGTATAGTAAGCTTTTAAATAAGCTACTAAGCTACGTAGTTCTTTAGATATCATAATAGACTATCAAAATAAGCTCACAAAATATGACATAAGAGGTAATCAACCAAAAATACTTGTTTCCTTGTCCTTGTGGTTTTTGAACTAACATAAGCCCAAAATAAGTTCAATAGTGCTTATAAATAAGCCAAATAAGCTACTAACCAAAATAAGCTAAATAGCAAATAAATATTTTTCAACCATCACAACCACAACATCAAAATGATAAACCCTTTGTTCCTTTTTTCTTTCTTGTTCGACCCAAATGCGCCCTTATTTAGTGTTTCGTAGATTTTCGCCTTGATTTTTAGAAAACGCATCGTACAACTAGCATCTATGCATCATAAGAACACTAAAAGTACAAAAATATTTAAAGAAATGATAACTTACAAAGAGGATTTTGAAAGTGAGATTTAACCTGAAACCGACAACCCAAACGTTGTTTTTAAGAACCAACGCCTATTGTATCAACTCAGATGATTTAGACCTTCATGTTCTTGATCAAAAATTGAAAAATAAGTATGTTTTGGGTGTGTTTGATGTTCGAAATCAGCCAAGGGAAGAGAGAACAAGAAATGTGTGTTTTTTGGATGTTATCTCTTTAAAATGAAAGAGAACAACTAGATAACCATGTCCTTCCTAGACCAAAGTCCTAAAAACAAGCCTTGTTGTCTCCTAGGGTCCAAATTTTCATTCAAGGCATCTAGGGGAATCCTAGGTGCCTTTCGACACTCGTCGGGTTACTCAACGATCCAAATTTGCGATTTAAATTGCGACCCAAAAGTTTCTAGTGTTTTTAATAGACTCAACAATATGTTTCCATGAATCTCGATTATTCACATGACATATTTCACAGTTAAACTTCCCAAAATTCGTTTTGAACATTAACGGATGTGTTGGGACTCGTTTTTCAGCATTTCAAGCTATTTACGAGACGAACCTCCCGTAACATATTCAACATAGATAAAATCCTCTAAAAAGGATTAATACAAGCAACAATAACACGAAATACTCACAATCACATTGATTCGTCACCGTCAACACGGTACTTGTTCCAACGAAACTGACAAAAGTCAAATAGTCAAAGGACTAAATTAGAACATTCAAAAATCTCAGAAAAGGGCAAGGGTTACATACACTTACGAAACGACTCACAATATCCTAAAACGCGTCAAGATGCCTTAAGGTCAACCAAGAATAGATTTTTAGTTATTTGTTTATTTAATTGTTAAACTCGCGTAGTTTTCCGATTCCCTGACTAGTTTTTGGACGTAGTTCTAAGATTCTCATTTTAAGACAACCGCTAATAAGAATCTTAAATAACTTATTTAAAATAAATTTAGTAAGTTCATTCCAACATAACCAGACATACTTAAATTTACTGTCGTGCCGGTACGCGTTGCGTAACGCTTTTCGCTGAACGCGGGAAATCTTTCCGGAAATCGTTAAAACGATAACATAAATACTTCGATACGGATAAAATGAATCAAAAGTGATTCATTTAAGAAAATCAAGACTCTCAATACCCGGTTAAATCGTAACCGTTTTACGCAAAAGAAGTCAACCAAAGTCAACTTTTTAGTTTTTTCCAAGAGAACTGACGAGATTGAAAGACATAAATATATAATTATAGTATTTTAAAAATACTAGAATTCGGAAAAGTTACCTGTTATCACAATCATTATTCCAAGGTGTTTAAATAAGGATGAGGTTCGATGGGCGAGATAGGTGGAGTAGAGAACACAAGTGCTCGTGGTACCATTGGTGAGACATCTATGGGTTGATTTAAGGGTGTTTGGCTAATGTTTAGAGGTGTGATAGATAGTGCAAGAGTGGTGTTGAGAGTTGTGGGAATGGGATTGTTTTCTTAGGGTGGCGAAGATTCATTGCAAGAAATATCAATGACATTGGTTCTAGCCATTTTTCTTGGAGGATTCATGGAGGATTTTTGGTGGATGATGAGGCACTAGAAGTTATTTTAGAGAAGATTAAGGAAGGTTTTATGGCTGTTTTTCTCAGGTTTGAAGGTTGGAAGAATGGTTATTATCAAGCTTAAACAAGTTTCCATCTTATAGACTAAAGCTATGCAAAACAATAAATGTTCAAACCACTAGTTTTTCTTTAAATATTATCATTAGAAGTGTTTTTTAGGTAAAACAAGTCAAAGCCAGTTGTTGGATAACCTTAAGACATATATAACTAGCCTATTTATGAGGTTTGATTTAAAAGTTAACTACCCAAACCATCAAATAGTCCACTGTAGAACCGGCATGAAAATATTCATACAAGTATTTAAATAGTCCACTGTAGAACCGGCATAGAACCAACCACTACAGTCAAGGTTCCTCAAACAAAAAAAACTAGAAATGTTGCAAATGATTTCTAAACCTATTTTTCTTTTAAGATAGTGATTAAGTGGAACTCCTTGATAATGCAAAAGGCTCATGGAAAGGATCCATCGCTTAGATTCTATAATTTTCTACTATACCAAACGCTCCTAATTCGATGGGGAAGATAATCAAGGAGTATAACAACCAACTAAAAGCATAAACTACTTATTTTACAAACAAGTATTCAAGTATCTAAACATAAACAATATGATAGATGAAAATATTCATACAAGTACATGTCCCAAAAAGTTCAATCCAAACACATCATTTAAAAGGCACCCATATTGTTTTAGCACACCCTTTCTTCTTTTTCTTCCCGAGGTTGGATAGGAAATGACCAAAGCATTTAAACATCCCTTTAGTTTGCTTAAACTCTAGAGATTCTCCTCCTTTAATGGGCAGAAGTTGGTTAATATAAATAATCGGATCAAGGGTGTAGTTGTCGACGGGATCATTTTCTTCTTGATTTGGAGTGAGAGAGGGCGAGGATGATGATTCCGAAGGAGTTTATAGATGAGGCCTTTTCCTAACGACCAGTATCCTATTTGCTCGACCCTCGATGAGGGGAACCATGACATGGTCAACAAGAATGTGAATGTTGAGTGTGGGGAAGGGATGGATGGTGAGCATATGCTTATAAAAACGAGTGAGGATCATTGCATAAGGAAGCACCATGAAGTCGCTCTTGATCACACTAGCCATTCTATTGGCGATGTAATAGGCGAGGTTGAACCTCCTTTGGTTAGTGAGACAATAAAGCATTTACACGAGACAAGTATTTGGGTGATCCTTATTCCCTAAGAGACAAATGGCATTTTCACTTAGAATTGTTTCCCATCTCTTAAAGCAGATCTTCATCTTCGAGAGCATCATTTGAAAAGGGTCAGCAATAACTTTCTTACCTTTAACTCTGCGGTAAGTGTTTAGAGGTCTTTCATTGAAGATGGCATCTCGTACCATCGCGGGATCATCTAAAGGAGTTCAGTAGGTTGGATGAGGGTCGAGGCAATTTGGTAAGGAAGAAATAGACCATTCATTTGAGAATATACACACACCTTCACATGGCACACAAAGAATTCAAGCAAATTCCTTAAGATAGAGACAAACTTTAAAGTTTTGCATGATGAAAGCAATGGAAATTATTTCATCAAGGTTTCGAATGAGTCAAACACTTTTGTAAAACTCAAGAATGAACACGAGATAAATTTGTTCATTGATATCCAAAAGACAATCAAATTTGATGGCTAAAAAGATTGGACGGATGTTGGGTTCGACATCTAGAAAATAGGGATCAACTACACATCCTTCATGAAAGAAACGTCGTTCAGGATTTTTATAAATGGTTTTTTCATCGTCATTGAGATTTGGAGATTGGTGATATTTAGGGATGTAGTAGGCGGTATCTTTGTGGTCGACGTGGATGGATTTTGAAATTTTTGGCACCTAATGAAATTGAACAAGATAAGTAAAAAGAAGGTTTTTGGTCCATTGTTTTATACTTTTCGAGATAATCTCATTATGGCGTTTTGATGTTGATTGAAGATTATGTTAACTCACGCCCTCCTTAAAACAAAGTTTCTGAGATTATACAGTGTTTTTACGAGTATTAACAATTGCTTAATATATCAATTAACTTTTTGATTTTATTTTGAAAATTTATTCGACAACGTGTTCATATGCATGAGCCATTTTTCCAATGAAATAAAAGATGCAATTCCTAACAAAGGAGATCTTAGATTGTTAATTACGTTTAAATTCGTCGATTGAATGAGATTAATTTTGACAAGCCCTAATTTGGTCAAGGGAATCTAGGTTTAAATCAAAGAGAAGAATTGAAATTAGTACTTACAATGTGGATGTTTCCATGATTTAAAAGACGATTTTACCAAGAAACTTGTGTTGGTGAATTAAGTTTGTCAATGGTGGTTTGGACGATGAAGAGAGAGTTTGAAACAGTGAAGTGATAAAAAAGAGTCTGATATACTCGTTTTGTAAGATGCATGGTTTCGCCGGTTCCTTCTTGAGGATGGAACCGGCCTTTATACTCGATGGAACCGGCAGAGGACGAAAATCAGAAATAATTTTTTTTTATTAAATTTTTGTTTTGTTTTATTTATATGTAAAATATTTAGCACTTATGGGAGTTGTCTTAAGTAAATATTAACAAGTTTTATTCGTGTTGTTATTTTGCCACTTGTTTATTTTTTAGGCGAGTGACGATGGCGATAATACAAAAAAAATAAAGAGCACGCGACAGATACGCGGAAGATACAAAAGCATTACATATACTTCATTTCAATGCCCAACGAAATACAAAGGATGAAAAATACAATGGTAATGTAAAAAGCTAAAACAAAGAACAAATATCCATGTGAAAACTTGAACATCGGGTAGAGGAGCATTAAGAGCGAGAGAATGATGATGATCATGACGGGGCTTAAAATTTCCAAGAGAATTTCCATGAAAAAGGATGATTGGTAGTTTTGGATGAGAGGGAAAATGGGATGGTTTGATTTTTGAAATGAATGAGAGTGGTAGTGGAAGAAAAGTACCAATTAAAAGTCTCAAATAACACGTCTATATGAAAGTATAACACTTATCAAGTAGTAAATAACACAAATAATAACTTTTCAATCGTGTAATGCTTTATTGATATAATCAAAGTATTACAATATGCTATGGATCGCATAAGTTGAATGACAATGTAATATCACCCTTTGAATAAGTAAACTTGACAATAAATCAAGTTTACAAGCGAACTTATAGAGTCCCGCTGATAGGGTCAGCTGACTAAAGTGTAAGTTTGACAAAGGAGTAAATGCTATAATAAAGACAACAAATAAAAGCGATAACATTTACTCCTTACAACATTCTCTATTTATAGTAATACGAGGTTGTATCCTTAATGGGAGTAGTTGGGACGTGTCAAGAATACTGTGGTGGAAGTACAACTGCATTCAATGCACGTCTATTATTGGAAACATCCCGCCTATACTTTTGTGAATAGTTTTGCAAACTGTTCACAACTTTTACCAACGCGTACTTTAGTTCAGGCTTTAAGTCAAACACCACTTTGTCTCGCCATAATGCTTTATTAACTTATCCCGCCTAAACTCCACTCAAAGAAGCTAAGTTCAGCTTGCTCTTCTTCAAAGGGTGATAGGATCATCAGGGTATTGCCACCCCTGACTTTCCTTAAACCTTTAGCGTATTCCTGTAGACATACCAGCTGATATCCATCTCATCTAATGAGTATGTCTTCAAGTAATCTTTGACTTCCTTGATGATATATTTGACTTGAATACGTCTGAGGTACTCGTTGAGGCTTTGCATTTAGCGAGTCCTTTACTGCTCGCTGATGCTATGCACCTAGCGAGTCTTTATTGCTCGCTAATGCTTTGCACTCAGCAAGTCTTTAATACTTAGCCTAATTTTTGTCTAAATCTAGGCAAGGATAATTTGGCACTGAATTGGCCCAACAATCTTCCTCTATTTGAATATAAATTTAGCTAAGGACAAAATTATTATAAGTGAGTACACAGCTTCTTCTTACACATAATTAACAAGAAAATAATCAAAAGAAATCGTTCATTCATCATATCATATTACAATCAATCTATACCATCAAGATTCTTTTCAACTATTTTCCTAGCTTGTACACAGTCAGGACTAGACTCAATTTCATAGATTAATTCATCAAAAACCTCCTGAGCATATTCAGAGTCTATCTTGATCAGATTTTGTATCCTTATGACCTGAGGAGTGCTTGCCAGAGCGTACTCGCTTCTTCTTTGGAATACCAGATCAAAATTGCCATTGTACAAGAAAATTCTAGCTTATGGTTCCTTGATCACCATGCCAGCTTTTCTAACCACTCCTTCTGGT
Source organism: Tanacetum coccineum (assembly GCA_026074375.1). Classification (NCBI taxonomy): domain Eukaryota; kingdom Viridiplantae; phylum Streptophyta; class Magnoliopsida; order Asterales; family Asteraceae; genus Tanacetum; species Tanacetum coccineum. The sequence goes on from BQNB010130655.1 coordinate 6,789, forward strand.
AGATTCAGGTTCCTCTGCATCCCATCCATTACTATGTTTCCCTTGACGAATACTTGATGAATGAGCTCAGACCTTCTCTTCCTTTTCAAGTTTACTTTTCTCTCAACTGGTAGGAGTTTAAATGCTGTAAGCTGAGGTGGTGTAGGGATGCCTAGTTTTGCAGCTTGAGTCTTCACCCACTGAAATTTTGCCTTTAAATTTTTTTATAGTAGATCATTTGACGTGCTTCTCACCTTAGAGGCCAATGCATGTACTTTAATCCATTCACTGAATCCCACCATCCACAGTAAAAACTTGTCATAAACAGTGAGATTCAGTAGTTGATTATCTCTGGTGATTCTCATAGATGCTTCTTTGGTGAAGTTGTTAATCCTATAACTAATATTTATGATAGGCAAGGGATCAGCCCTGAAAGTAATACAATGATTATACTCTTGAAGCATTTTTTTCCTTTTGGCTTCATAAGCAGCCAATTCAGCTGCCTGAGCTTCTAGTTCCTCAGGCGTCAACACCTTTAACCTCTTCTTAGACTTCTCTTTCTCAGCCTTCAAAAACTTCAGCCTCTTAATCTCCTCCATCTGAGCTTTAGCTTCTTCTAGTGTCATCTTTTTCTAGATAAGCTGAATTGATGAAGATTTAGTAATTTTGGAGCTGACCCTCCTTCATCTATGAGTGGGATCAGTTCCTTTAATGGATCTTCTTTATCTGCTACACTCTTGCTTTTATCATCCTTGAGAGGAGTTGGGGAGAATTCAAATGAGGTTGTGCTGAAAAGGCTGTCTGTGAATTGATCCAAAGGCATGTTGATGGTAACTGGTGGTCTGATGTCTTAGGGCATGACAGACATCAAAGGATTTGGTGATGGAATGTTTGGGTTTGGTACCAAGAACCTTAGATTCATGAATGGAGGTTCATCCTCCGTGGGTTTTTCTTCTAAACCTTTTTCCTCTGAAGAATGAACCACAAGAGCCTTTGATATTAGAGGAGCTTGATCAGCTGATTGCTCCCCCTGAGTATCAGCCTTTGTTAGATCTGGTGGCTGTTGCTCCCCCCGAGCTGGTGCGAGTATAGTTATCTCTGAATCTATGTTTTTCTGAGTAGACTCATTCTCCCCTCAAGAGCAACTTTGGCTGAAGCTGATGCTGAGTCTAGCAGGGCAACCCGATCCTTAATCAGATTAACTAGCTCACAAAGATTAACATCATTTTTGTCAAGCTGGGTGACATAATATCTGAGGAGCTCACGGACAACTGTAACTTCCTTTCTGACATTGCGCACAACAGATTTGCCCACTTTGATTTTGATGGTCTTAGCCAATGACTTCTGAAGATTGTCAAACCTGCTATGTTCCTTTTTGTTAAGGCGATTGAAAGCATTGTTTATTGTCTTGATAAGTAACTCAGGAATTTCAACAATAAAAGTCTTCTTGACTCTTTTGTCAAACTTGGGAAGAGCTTGTTTGACAGAGTCCGTGATGATCTGAGGAAGAATGTTCTTGAGGGTGTCAGCTACTAAATTAGGTACTCTCTCCTCAAATGCATCAGCCACTAATCTGGGCATAGAGTCCTCAATTTTGTCAGCCACCTGCTGAGCTAAGGAGGACTCTATGTGTTCAACCCTGTAAGTCAGAGAGTTGAGATCTTTATGAAGATGACCAAGGGGGTCTGACAAAGATGGATTTTCAGCAAAAGCGTGAATTTAAGCATTATGAGAATTAGCCATATCAGCTAATTCATCTAATACATTGTTAGCGGCTAATTCATCAGACTTAGACAACTCCTCTCTATGTTGAGATTGAGTATCATCATCCTCAGTTTGAGTAGTTTTAAAACCAGATACTGACACAATCTCATCCTCAGGCATTGACTATAAGTCAGAGTCAGCCTCTGTCATATCTTGGTCAGCAGGAGTAATGTTTATCACACGACCATCTTTAGTTACATCATAGACAACCTTCCCAACGAACTTAATCTCTGACTTAGTGTGCTAAAAGTTCAGTCTTTTAACAACCTTTATCTCAGACTCAGTATCATAGGGACTCTCATCAACATCCAACTTAGCATTAGCCTCACCAAACTCATCAAGTGGGATATCACCCAGCGATTCAAGCCCAGACTCCTTTACAATGTCCTTATCAATTAGTTTTTGTACCTACATAAGATGGTTAGTTGGTAAAGGTAATTTTAATGAAGTAAAGGATCGCCAGTCGCTGCCCCTAAAAAGACTGTGTGTGATTATCCAGTCCTCTCAAAAGTCTAAGACTTTTGGGACTCTTTTGATTATGAGTTTGTAATGAGGTGGAGGATCGCCATTCGCTGCCTTTAAGAAGACTGGGTGTGATTATCTAGTCTCCTCAAAGGTCTAAGACCTTGGGACTCTTTTATCTAGTTTGGAGACCCCTGATTCTGAGTGAAGTTCATTTCATATAGGGGTTTGACTTTCATGCACTAGATATGGTGATCCTAGCAAAGTCTAGAATTTTTAGGGTCAACATCAGGCAGTATTGATGAGGTGTCATTTTATACACTATGTCAGGGTCATTTAACCTCTTAAATCATGCAAATATGCCCAGATTACGTGCTTAATCGTTTGTTTTTAGGTTTTTAGCACTTGGATGGCATTTGGAGGAAATATACGTAACTTGGGCTCATTTGAAGAAGAAACGAACAAGATTACGAACTTGCACCAAGATTCACCAAGAGTTATTGTTCTCAGAGCGTGGAGACGGCATCGCATTTCCGTCGTGATCTAGCTAGTGATGGTGTCTGGGATTTTGGTAATGGCGTCACAACATAGCCGACTTAAAGAGAATCTAGAACCATCTACGTGGCGACGGCGTCAAAAGCATCAAGCGACGCCGTCGCATAGATATGCCTATATATATAAAACCGTTTTTAGGGTTTTAGTGTATAACTTTTGGGATAACTTTGTATAACTTAGGGAGACAAACCCTGGTCCTTGTAGCAGCTTCATAGGTTGTATTTAGGGCCTCAAAACCCTATTGTGCTACCTTGGATCCATGTTTTAATTCAAGTAAGGTTATTTATCATTAATCATTCAATATGTCCATGTGTTGTGTGATTGATTTATCTTCTTACTTCCTTTATAACATGCGAGGCTAAACCCTCTTTTGTATTTGCTTATGATTGCATGAAAGTCAGATTGTAGATCCTTTTACTGTTGCTTCTTGTTGATGAATGTGTGCGTTAGGCCTTAGAAAACCAGTTTTTGTCTGTATCGCTGTTGACACATCTAGGGAAACACGAGTGCGTAAAAAGGATACCATAGGGTAACAGCCTTCATACTACCTTGCCCCTTATATGGTTGATCCCTCTTAAGGTATTTCGCACTTGTTTATTATACTCTTAGGGGACTTGTAACAGTCTTCATACTACCTTACTTGTGGTTTACCTTAACGGAATATTAAATAGATGACGGATACGTGTAATTCGTTCATAACATAGGAAATACTTACACATTACATCACAAGGGTGACAAGGCAACATGATTAGGAGAAACAATCTGATAAGTAATGCACGATTAAGTAAATACATTTAATTATCATAAAGTTATCACCGGTAGATTATATATTAATTAGTTTAGTTATTAGTTCATCAAACCAACCTTTCAAACCATAGATTTACCTGCTTTCCTATAAATATAAAAATAAAAAAATAATCTTCTCTCAACCCCTAGAATTCTGTTAGACCGTGATCAAGCCTTCCCAACCTATTCCTCTAGAGAATGATAACCACCACCGAGTCTTGCCTATACTACTACTACAACGGTTAGGTACTCTGCCTAGGGAGTTGTAAAACTTCTTGTTGAAGTCTTTACGACAACTGCATCAAGTTTTTGGCGCTGCTGCCAGGGAATAGTTAGGTTTTGATCATAGTTTAACTTAGTTCTACTCGCTTGAATCCTTTCAAGTGAGACTTTAATTCCATATATTAGCCTTCTCGTAGTCTATCTTTTCTTTATACCCTTTGTTTTGTAAATCACTCTTTCGTTCACCATCATGATGTATGAAAGACCACCAACCACACCCTTTCAAAACCCCCACGAAACACAACCTTCCTATTCCAAATATATACCTTGATGTTCTAGCAACATTAAGATGAATCTCTCTATGATGCATGGATTCGTTACAAAGACTTGATCTGAAAAGTCCCACATCATGGCCTCAACATATGGTCCTAAATTCAATTCTTTTTCAATCATATCGACAGGTATACCCAAATAGACATTAACTATGCAACTGGCGGGAACCTTAAGGGATTAAGTGTTGAAAAAGCATGGGAAACCATTAAGGATTATGCCCAATGCGATAAACAATGGAAAAACCTAACTAGCACTATTTCTGACCAAACAATTACAAATTTAAAGGGTTACTTGGTTGGGAATGAGGTGGTTAGAGTTAAGATACCTCAGTGCATGTCATGGTTAGATGCATATGATGAGCCTATAGGTGATCTAGATATAATGGAGGATAAGGTAGATAATCAAAGCCCACAAAGTACCCCATAATTCCTTCCATCATTTGAGGTATACACGCCGCCCGTGACTTACCTAGAAGAAGTAGAAGAGACTTTAGGAACCCCAATAGAGGTAGAACCTTTAGAAGAAACACAATTATAGGATTTAGACTTGAATACTTGTAATCATGACATTCCTCTTAGTTTCAGGGAAGTTCCTATTTTTGATGAACCAGAGCCTCAACCACAACCCTTACCTAATTGTCCATCCTTAGATGCAAGTCTAGGAAACGAAAGAGGCCCCGAACCACCCATCAAACCACCTAGTCCGGATAGTTTTAAGATGAAGGATGTAGACCATTTGACCATTCATATACCGCCTTCACCTCATGTGGCATCTTTCTACCTTAAGGATACGTATTGCTATTATCACCCGTGCATTGATGATCCTAAGAAACATTATGGATTTAAACCATGTTTATTAGGACAAAGTGGATCCTTAGGCGTTGGTTTTTCGAATATGGAGATGATAGAAGATAATTGGGAATTGGAACCTAAAGAAGTTTCTTTTCTAGGAAGAGGACTTATTTCACATGTCAGGCCAAAAGAAGTTGAGAAGGTTAGGATTAAAGAAACATAACAATTAGAGCACAAAATTCAACAAATACTTTTTCAACTTATGGCTCCTTTTTGCCACCATGGTGTGTACCGTTACTATCACCCATACTTGAACTCAAGTGTAGGGGAACCTTCCCCTTTATTTGTTAAATAAGGGTAGAGTCATGCTCGTGACTCAAACAAAAACAAGCGCTTTTTGGGAGGCAACCCAATATTTACTTTTCCCGCACTTAGGAGTGTCTTGTGTTTTAATTCTTTATTGTTTGTCTTATTATGTTTGAATTAGTTGTAATCATGCTTTGTTTGTTTGTAACTCCGTCTTATTTGCAATCAAAGGTATTTTGCAACAAAATAAGTGTCGGGGAAATATCCAATTTTTTTTAGAACCCAACTCAAACATATATAATAAATTGTTTAGATTAATTCGCGTCAGTTTCGAGTCATATGATTGTAATGACTAATTCCAGGTTTTTATGCTGTGCTTTCTTCAGTTTTGACTTATAAAATTGCGTGCATGAAATTTCTCATTAAAAACAAAAAAAGAAATTTTCACAGACGCTGGAGACGGCGTCAGGATTTATCCTGACGGCGTCGCGTCTCTAGCTATGTAAAAATTCAAAAAATTTCAAGTATTTTAAAAAAATAAAATGTTCAATATTTAAAATTTGTAATTCTTTTGTAAACCTGCATAAACCTACAATTATATCATTACTCTCATCCTATCTTTACTGCTTTCGTAGAGTCAAAACCCTAAATTCTTGTTGTATATGTATCTATCCCGCCGATTTTATGCTTGGTGTAGTTTTCTTTGTCTATGATTACAGGTTATATTTGACAAGAAGAAGCTTGGAAGTTCTTAGGAAGTTTCATTTGACGACTCTTGGAGGACGATTTAACCAGTTATCGCATGTTTCTTCTCCATTATTGAGCAAACCAGGGAAGTACTAGTTTCTTTTACTTGTTTTCTTTTCCCTTTATTCGTTCGTACGGGTACTTCTATAGAACATTAGGGACAATGTTCAACTTAAGTGTAGGGGGAAAATAATCCTTAGAAACTATTCCTTCAATTGCCATTTGCTTGTTCCTTAAAATGATAGGTAATATATCGAAACATAGCATAAAAAGGTAATTTTGACCCAATTTTTTTTATGACACATACCGACGAAAACTGAGTATTAATAGCGTCTCATGGATAGGAATGTGTATGACTAGTACAAAAACCCTCAAAATTTCACCCTAAAAATGTGAGGTTCGCCTTTAAATCTATAGGAATTCGGGTATCCATTATTGATACCCAAGATAGTTTATACCTTTAGCTTTCTCGAGTTAAGGAGTGAGTAATCATATGTGTCTATTCCGTCATTACGGATGTGTATATGTGGTTTTGTCGCCTTTTCTGGAGCATTGGTATCGGTATTAAATTATATGAGTGTACTGGTAGTATAATAAATTCTAGAACTTAATTTTGTGATGCATCCCGAGACCGCATAGAAGTATTAGGATTTGCTTGATAAGAGGCATTAGGATTAACCCATGTTTTAAACTTGTAATTATTATGATGGTCACACCGATCATGTAACTATCCCACACCCTTACCATGAACTCATATTTAGTGTAGGATACCTGTAGTACAACCCTCTGAGACTATCCTTTTTCACGGTTCTTGTAATTTTTTGGTTAAGTCAGACTATTAATGAAGAGCATTGTCACCCTTAAACCAATCGTTACACTCAAATCGCCTTAGCCTACCTTGTATGTACTCGCTTTTAGTACATTAATGTTTTAACCCAAGTTAATTATTTGAGTAGACGGTTGCTAAGTCTTTATCCTTGTAAATACAATTTTGGGACAATTGGGATTCATGGTAGTATTTATTTCACAGAAGAATAGGGAAGAAAAGTTAAATCAATACCCCCATATGTTTGTTAGATGATTTCCATGTTATTTTGATCCACCTCAAATCGGGTCAATAGTTAGATTCTAAATAATCGAGTATGTAAAAGTTCAAGTGTAGGGGTGTGCCTATAAACCCCCATGATGTATTATATGTTTAAGCAATGGCAGGGCAAAAGTGTACGAAAAAATGTATGTACAAAAAGTAAAAAAAAAATATACGGGCTGCCATTTGCTTATGTTTATGTTTATATTAGAGTCGAGAAAAGAAAAAGAAAGAGATTGATGTAGAGTTGTGTAGAGTTTGTATATCTTCGTCCAAGTCTTGGCTTAGCAACCAAACCAGCGTGTATTCGTATAAATAATTAGCAAACCCTTCCACTCTAAATTTACCCAAAGCCACCTAAATGTATCTTATCCGCTTCTGTTTCCATTATATGTTATCTTACACCTATACCCCACAACCCTTTAAAAGACCTCTTGGATAGTAATGAATAATGCTTGTGCCCAGCGATGGAGGTTTGATCATTTACCAAGCCTATGGTAATTTATATGATATGATAGGTAATGAGTGTTGATTTTTCATTTTCCCATTATGTTATAATTTATTATACACCCGAGTGAAAGAGAGAATCCTAAACCGTTATGTGAGGTGCTAGTATATACTTTTCGTGCTTTTAATTACGAGGTCTAGAAGGTTGTGTTATAAAATACTTTGAAGAGTAGGTTAAATGACCCTCATACTGCTATTGTCTAGGTAGAAAAGCCCATTTGCTTGAGAACATGCAAATCCCAAGTGTAGAGGTATTTGATGAGGTATCTTTTTATATACTATATCGGGGTCATTTAACCCCTTAAATCATGCAAATATGCCCAGATTACGTGCTTAATCGTTTGTTTTCAAGTTTTTAGCACATGGATGACATTTGGAGAAAATACACGTGACTTGGGATCATTTGGAAAAGAAACGGACGAGATTATAGACTCGCACCAAGATTCACCAAGAAGTATTGTTCTCAGAGCGTGGAGACGGCATCGCAAGCATAAAGCGACGCCGCCATGATCTAGCTGGTGACTGTGTCTGGATATTGGTGACGACATCACAACATAAACGACTTAAAGTGAATCTAGAGCCATCTACGTGGTGACGACGTCAAAAGCATCAAGCGGCGCCGTCGCATTGATATGCCTATATATACAAAACTGTTTTTAGGGTTTTAGTGTGTAACTTTTGGGATAACTTTGTATAACTTAAGGAGACGAACCCTAGTCCTTGTAGCAGCTTCATAGGTAGTATTTAGGGCCTCAAAACCCTATTGTACTACCTTGCCCCTTATATGGTTGATCCTTCTTAAGTTATTTCACACGCATTTAATATACTCTTAGGGGCCTTGTAATAGTCTTCATACTACCTTACTTGTGCTTTACCTTAATGGAATATTAAATAGACGACGGATTCGTGTAATTCATTCATAACTTAGGAAATACTTAAACATTACATCACAAAGGTGACAAGGCAACATGATTAGGAGAAACAATCTGATAAGTAATGCATGATTAAATAAATACATTTAATTATCATAAAGTTATCACCAGTAGATTAGATATTAATTAGTTTAGTTAATAGTTTATCAAACCAACCTCTCAAACCATAGATTTACCTGCTTTCCTATAAATATAAAAATACAAAAATAATCTTCTCTCAACCTCTAGAATTCTGTTAGACCGTGATCAAGCCTTCCCAACCTATTCCCCTACAGAACGATAACAACCCCTGAGTCTTACCTATACTACTACTACAACGGTTAGGTACTCTACCTAGGGAGTTGTAAAACTTCTTGTTTAAGTCTTTACGACAACCGCATCAAGTGTAAACCTGGGAGTATCATCCCCTGAGTGCAGACTTAGAGTGTACAGAAAAATTTAGGAATGTAAGTGTTGACTCCGACTCTCTATTGGGTCAGGGGTAGCCCTATTTTTCACCACTCTTTCCTAGAGAAGTTTCAGAGTGGTTGCTTGTAGTGCCCCTTATTTAAATGATTGTTACCTTTGTGGCATCATTGGTCTTAGGCTGATTTCCTTGCTCCTCTGTCGACTCGGAGGCATCTAGACTCTGAGTGGTATCAGCGGTGGCTACTGGGTCCTTAGCATGCTGAGTATCAGCAACTTGTGTTGGTGCAGATGATTCCCTGATAACTTGTAAAGTCTTTTGTTGGGTTGAAAATGAGATTTTCTTATTCCTTGACTTTTTATTAGTTTTTGCTTTGGGCTGAGTGACATGCTACACATTGGTCCCGAACAAAGATTTGTCAGCGGCATCATCAGCATTCACTTCCTTAGAGGGAAGGATCAAAGACTATTCAGGCTCTTTTGAAACTTTTGCTACTTTTAGCATATGAGAAGTTAAAGCAACTTTAGATGCCAAGGGTTTCTTAAAAGAAGCAGCTGAGATGGTGTAGGGTTATAAAATAGTGAGATCATCGTTGTTGTAGTTTTCTCCCATCAAATTTTTCAAACATCAGGGACAAGAACCTGGTATAGCAAACATTAGGTTATCTTCCCTTCTTCCCATCTTGAAGCTTACAAACAAAGTTAGAGAAAATAATGTTCCCAATATCAACCTCCAAACCCTAAATTAGACAATATGCTATCGTTTGTTGATTGAGATTCAGTTGATCATGAGACCCATGCATCCCACTTAAACACTTGACAATATATTGCATAAAAATCCTACAAATCAATGAAAAATATTTCATCTTTAGTGGAGAAGAGTTTACTAGGGTTGTGGATGAAATAGATGGTTTATCCTCGTCAAGTAATCCCAGAGTTGCTAAACCAGCCCTTACAGTCTCCTTTTTGGGCATTGAAACATAAGTCTCAATATAGTTTAAGCCAATGGCAGAGATAAAATCGTCATGGGTAAAAGATAGTGGTTTATCAAAGTTGGAGAGTAAAAAGGTGATTGTCTTTGTCGCATCATCTACTTCCGTTGTGTAACATAATTCCATAAGGTATTCTAAGTAAATTGTGGATGGTTAAATGGTTAAAGTAGTAGCGATGAAATAGTTTGAAAGAAAACTAAGCATGGAATGGTATAAATCGTTTGGATGCTCTAATAGTGCAACAACATTATTGTAAGCAATGATACCATCATCACACTTGAAATTGACTTTGGATGAAGGAGTGAGTTGATGTGGTTGTTGAAACATAAGGAAAGTAATTATCATTGCCAGAGCATTGAGATACTTTGTTCCTAGGTACAATGAATTCATCATCAAGAAAGGATCTGTTTTCATTAAAGTTATATTAATCACCCTCGGTATTGGATTTGGAAATTGCTTCATCATCATCATTAAATGTAACATGATAGGTTTCTTCCATTTCTTGCCTTCTGATGTTGAAAACCCTGAAAGCCTTGTCAACAAGAGAATAGCCAAGAAAGAATCCATCATCAGCTTTAACATCAAATTTTCTCAAGTGGTCTCTGTGATTGTGAATGTGCACAAGACAAACAAATACATAGAAGTAGCTGGTATCAGGAGATCTTCCTCTGAATACATCATAAGCTATCTTCCCATGTCTCTTGACAATGATGGATCTGTTCTGGGTGTAACAAGCAGTGTTTACAACCTCTCCCCAAAATTGTTTAGGGAGACTTACACTATTTAACATAGTCCTGGATGCTTCAATCATGATTCTATTTTCTTTTTTCAGCTACATCATTTTGTTCATGGGTACAAGGAGATGAGAAGTTTTGAGAAATTTCTTTTTCATTACAGAATTCTTTTAACTTGTGATTTCTGAACTCAGTTTCATTACAACTTCTCAACTCTTTTACCTTTACTTCATTGAGATTTTCCATCTTTCTGATAAAAGACATGATGTAATCAGCTGCATCACTCTTTTTCTTAAGGCAAAATACCCAGGTGTACCTTGAGTACTCATCTACTATAACCAGGGTATATTTGTTGTGGATGATGGTTTGAGGTTTAACAGGTCTAAACAAATCTATGTGAAAGACATGTAAGCACTTGTTGATAGAAAAGAATCTCTTGGTTTTTAATGATGCTCTGTGGTGCTTCCCTTTCTCACAGGCTAAACAAGTTTTATCATTTGAGAAAGTGAGAGATGGAAGGCCAGCTATAAGGTTTTGCATTGTAAGTTTGTTGATGTTTTTGAAGTTGATGTGAGATAATCTCTTATGCTAGAGCCAGTTAACACTGCTAGATGCTTTGGCAAAGAAACATGCATTGCTTTCTTTATTGTAGGATGACATGTCAATAACATAGACATCTCTTCTTCTGGGAGAAATAAGCACAACTTCATTGTTTTGGTTGAATATGGTTCCCTAAGTCTTTGTAAAAAGAACTTTGAAATTGGCATCACATAACTGGCTGATGCTAATCAAGTTGTGTTTCAGACCATTTACATATGCAACCATGATGAAAGTGATTCCATTGTACTTTATAGAGCCATACCCCTCTATGTCACCTAAAGAGTTATTGTAAGCAATGATACCATCATCACACTTGAAATGGAAGTGTATAAATCGTTTGGATGCTCTAATAGTGCAACAACATTATTGTAAGCAATGATACCATCATCACACTTGAAATTGACTTTGGATGAAGGAGTGAGTTGATGTGTTTGTTGTGATGAAGATTATTCAGAAACCATTTTTGTTTAAACAGAAAAGATTTTGGTTCGTTTTAGGAAACTTGTTTTGTGAGAGATGATGAAAGTGGTGTTTTAGGGTTTTGATTTGAAAAGTGATGTGTGTGTGTGAAAAATGAATAGTTTATACCACAAAGAAATCTTATATTTTGAAAAATAAAAATCATTTGAGTTCCGCATTAAATGAGTAGTGGTAAAACTGTCACAAGACATAGGCCCCTTGCCTCTTCTTGCATTGTAAAATCCCCCTTTTTCGAGAAAGTAGGTAACCTTTTAGAGTAAATCTGAATTAAATATTGAGAAAGTTTATCTTTGAACTTAATAGTTATGTTAATACAAATAATGTCTACAAACGTTATTTATATTTTTTGAACTCTCAACGTTTTGATAATAACAAAATGTAAAAACGTTTACAATAAAATTAAACGTTTACAAATTATTAATCGTAAAATTCCAT
>BQNB010130657.1:0-16090 GCA_026074375.1 Tanacetum coccineum
CTACTCCATCACCATCACCACCTATCTCACTATCACCACCCTCTGCAGGGGAGCGCCTTGCTAGGTGCATGGCCCCATCTGCACATTTATCACCACCACTTATGCCATCACCGTTACTACCATCATCTGGGTGTCCAACCCAAACCTAGACACTCAAGATAGCCTCCACTCAGGCCCTGATTGATGCGGTTACTGCCGCATTACCATCACCTCCACTACCACCACTACCACCGTCTCTATACATACCACCAACTATTGACCGTAGGGACGATGTTCCCGAGTCCGAGTTGCCACCTCGCAAGAGGTTGTGTTTGTCTACTCTAGGCCTCAGGTATGAGATCAGGGAGAGTTCTACTGCTAGACCTATCGGAGGTCGAGGGATAGATTATAGGTTTGTCAGCACCGTGGATGCTGAAGCGAGACGATAGGGGATTAGTGAGGTTGGGTATGATATTAGGGATACTTGGGTAGATCTAGCCGAGGCAGTTCTTGAGATAGCACCTATGACCTTGGGAGAGGTCAATACTAGGGTTACAGAGCTTGCTGAGCTTCATGAGTATGATACACAGGACTTATATGCTCTATTAGAGGATGCTCAGGAGGGTAGGACTCGCATATCACAGCGAGTCACCATATACTCACAGCGAGTTGACTTGCTTATGGAGGATAGGATAGCTCATCAGGAGACCATACAGATTGTGGAGGAGGAGGCTTATGCTTCCTGAGAGGCTTGGGCTCTTACAATAGGATTGAGTCAGGAAACCCATCATGAGCTTTAGACCCACCGTTATCATATGTATGCACATGAGACCCATATCCAGGCACATCAGGTACATCTACAGCTGCAGAGTACTCTTATTCAGACACAACACCAGGCATATGAGACTCGTTTCTAGATGCAGCAGGCTGAGATGGTAGCGCTTCGAGAGACTGACTGTAGGTGTTAGGCACATATGGCAGAGACTCTCTGAGTGATAAGAGACATAAGGCGAGAGATGAGTGACATGCATGCCAAGTTGTTAGCACATCGAGAGCAGCAGAGGAGAGCTAGACAGCCAGGACCAGATGCTAGGATTCCAAATCACCAAGATGCTTCTAGGCATGCTGATAGTCACATCTAGTAGTTTATGTTATTTTGTCTTGCTAGGTCGTTGTACATGCATGTTAAGTATTTGGGGTTTTCCCCGCTAGCATAGCCTTAGATCTTTTGTATTGTATTTTTGTGTACCAAAAACTATTTCATGTAAAATTTTCCAAGTTATGAATGAAATAGATGTGTTATGTTGTACTATATACCTCTTTTGTGTTGTTATGGTATATCTCGTTATGATTATGACCTTACGTTTTATCTCTTGTGATTTAGACAAATCATGGTATCTGCGACAAGACGAGGACCGAATACCACTCCTAATAACACCAACCCAAACAACATGACTCTAGAATTCGTTCAAGCTATGATTGATCAAGCTCTTCTGCGAAACTCCACCAATGGAGATGGAAGCCATAGTTCACAAGAGGATAACCGAAGGAACGTGCAAATACCGCCCTTTGTCTTCTTACATGACTCATGAAGTGTGAACTTTGAATTTCAAAGCCATCCCCGGAAGGCGGTGGTCGGTTTAAACTTGGTGGATTGAAAAAGATTGGAAGTCAGTCTTATTATCAGTGGTTGTGCTATTTAAATTCAAGTTATGTTTGCACCTGCACTATGTTAGGAGCTGTTGACTTGGTGGAATGAGTCAGATAAGAACTTAAGGTCCTAATGCATATGCGATGACTTGGAAGTGCTCAAGAAGAAAGAAAATGCAGACAAGTATTGTCCGCAGGTGAAATCCAAGAAACTAGTAACGAGTTGTTGCGAACCTTAGGTTCTAAGGGAACGATGTTCCAGCATACACTGAATGTTTCCAAGAGCTAACCCTGATATGTACCAAGTTTGTTGCTAATGAGACTGAGAAGGTTGACAAGTACATCAGCAGACTTCCTGATAACGTTTATGGAAATGTCAAGTCTGCCAGACCCAAGTGTTGGATAGACCTATTGGAGTTGTGCCAACGATTGTATGAATCAGAAATTCCGCACCTTTGCGAAAAGACAGTCTGACAACAAAAGGAAGGCTGATGATTCATCCAGAAACAACCATGGTCACCAATAATAACCCTTCAAGAGGCAGAATGTCGCCAAGGTCTACAATTTGGGGACTGGTGAGAAGAAGTCATATGAGGGATCTTTGCCCCAGTGCACCAAGTGCCATTTTCATCACAATGGCCCGTGTACTCAAAAGTGCCACAAGTGCAACAAGGTAGGGCATCTTTTGCACGGGAATGCTAGGAGTTCTGGCCATCACACAAATGGTGCTATTACTCAGTAAGGGTAATGGGGTAATCCTAAGGGAATGGTTGTTTTGAATGTGGTAGCTCCAGGACATTTCAGAGAGATTGTCAAAAGTTGAAAGGTATTAGGATGGAGGAAACGGGGAATGCACAAGGCTGAGGTGTTTGCAGGTTAGGAATGTTAGATGAAAAAGAGGGAATGCATCGGGATAACCCGAACTCTAATTTCGTCACGGGTATGTTCACTCTCTTAAACATCCGCTATGTACTATCTTATTTGACACTGTGCCGATAGTGAGCTTTATATCTTCTGCGTTTAGTTCCTGATTACATCTACCTTAAACTCCTTAGAAAGTAGTTATGATGTGGAATCTAAAGCGACTGGGAAAAATAGTCGAGGTAACATTATTATGCGTTGGGGGGTGGTTGCACTATTATAATTCTTAAACCATCCGTTTCAACATAGATCTAATGCCCGTTAGAAACTGGGTTAGTTTTTTTCGGGGGGGGTGGGACGTTATTATCAGCAGAGTGGTATTAAAGAGGTGTCTGCGTGTGTTCGATATGTGATGAGAACTTGTTCGAATTCCTACGAAGAATGAAAACCTTGGTTTTTTCGTGGTAACGAAAAGTAACGACGGTGGAGAGTATCTCGGTTGGCCATTATTCTTCATGTTTAAAGGCTCAAGTGTACATGGCAAAAGGATGTCAGATCCTTTTTGGCACATATTTCCGCCATGAATGAGGAGGACAAGTCGGAGAAGGAAAGACAACTAAAGGAATGTAAACAATCGTTTGCGATTTTCCTTGAAGTGTTTCTCGAGGAATTTCTGAGGTATTCCTACGGCTCGACTTGTGGAATCCAGATCGACTTAATCCCAGGAGCCGCACCAGTTAGCTCGAGACCAATATTCGATTGGCTACGTCGAAATGAAAGAATTGTCGGAACAAATGCAGACTTTTCGACAAAGGCCTTCATTAAGCAGTTCCTGACATTGGGGAGCACCGATCTTGTTTTGTCAAAAAAGAAGGATGGGTCATTTAGGATGTGCCTTGGAACTACCGTAGTTTAAATAAAGCTGACAGATACCCTGAAGAAATTCGTTAGTCCACTACAAGGATCAAATGATTTAATTTGATCAACTCTAGGGATTCAGTATTTATTCGAAAGATAGATCTGAAGACTCGGTTTATCACCAGCTTAGTGTACGAGTGCAGGACATTTTAAAGAAAGACGGCATTCCAAACTCGGTTAGTCACTTGTCACGAGTGTCAGGTTTATGCCATTCGGACTATACAAATCGCATCCTACGGTATTCATTGAATCTCATTGACCACCCGCGGGTGTGAATGCCTTACTTGGCATGTTCGTAATTCGTCTTCATTGATGTTTTAATCTTTTATTCAAGGTTGAGATAGAGCACGTAGATAAAATTTTAAAGCAATTTTGAATTGCTTATGAAGGGAGAAGTTGTACGCATAGTTTTCAGTGTGGAATTTTTTGGATTTGAGGTATATTTCTCTGTCATGTCATTTGATAGAGAGGCATACATATGGATCCAGCCAAGATTAGAATCTTCTTAGATTATGCATCTCCTAAGACACCGACGGAGATCCGCCAATTTTTAAGTCTTGCTGGTTACTATCGAAGATTCATCGAGGGATTTTCAAAGATTGCTAAATCAATGACGAAGCTTACTCAGAAAGGAATCAAATTTGATTGGGGAGAAAAGGAAGAAAATGCATTTCACTTAATAAAACAAAAGTTGTATAGTGCACCAATTCTGGCTCTACCTGAAGGAAGCGAAGACTTTGTGGTCTATTGTGATGCTTCACATAAAGGTTTAGGTGCTGTATTGATGCACAGAGAGAAGGTGATTGATTATGCCTCTCGAAAATTAAAAATTCATGAAAAGAACTACACCACTCATGATTTAGAACTTGGATCGGTAGTGTTTGCTCCAAAGATATGGAGATATTATCTATACGGAACCAAATGTACCATGTTCACCGACCATAAAAGTCCACAACACATTTTCGATCAAAAGGAGCTTAACACGAGGCAACGCCGTTGGCCAGAGTTGCTAAGTGATTACGATTGTGACATTCGTTATCACCCGGGAAAGGAAAACGTAGTGGCCGATGCATTGAGCCATAGGTGGTATGATCAGAAAGGATATACCCAAGGAAAAGTTGGAACCACGCGCCCGATGGACTTTTATGTTTCAATAGCAGGAGTTGGTTACCATGCTATGGAGACTTAAGATCCGTGATTATGCATGAATCCTATAAGTTGAAGTATTCTATCCATCTCAGTTCTGAAAAGATGTACCAAGACATGAAGAAGCTATATTGGTGGCCCAATATAAAAACTAACATCGCCACCTATGTTAGCAAATGCTTGACATGTGCAAAGGTCAAGGCCGAACATTAAAGGCCATCAGGACTGTTAGTACAACCAGCAATACCCGAGTGGAAATGGGATAATATCACGATGGATTTTATCACTAAGCTTCCTAAGTCGTCACACGGTTTTGACACCATCTAGGTGATTATGGATCGACTTACAAAATCTGCTCACTTCTTGCCAATAAGGGAGAATGATCCATTAGACAAGTTGGCAAGGTTATACCTAAACAGGATAGTAGCAAGACATAGAATACCTGTTTCAATCATCTGTGATCGTGATGGAAGATTCACGTCAAATTTCTGGAAATCATTTCAGAAAGCTTTGGGTACAGACATAAGTATGAGCACTGCGTATCATCCAGAAACTGATGGCCAAAGCGAGAGGACTATTCAAACTCTCAAGGACATGCTACGTGCTTGCGTGATCGATTTTGGCAAGGGCTGGGTTAAACATTTGCCATTAGCCGAATTTTCATATAACAACAGTTATCACGCTAGCATAAGGCCGCACCCTATGAGGCACTTTATGGCCGAAAATGTCGATCACCTGTGTGCTGGGCCAAAGTTGGAGAAGCTCAACTGACTGGTCCAGAATTGATCCAAGAAACGACGAAAAAGATCGTCCTGATCAAGCAGAGAATTCAAGGTGCTCAGGATCGAAAAAAGAGCTACGCTGATTTGAAGTGGAAGCCCATGGAGTTCGAAGTTAGGGATATGGTTATGCTCAAGGCCTCACCATGGAAAGGGGTTGTACGATTCGGTAAGCAGGGTAAGTTGAACCCGAGATATGTCGGACCTTTCAAGGTGTTAGCCAAAGTTAGGAAAGTTGCCTATAGGCTGGATACTTCTCTTTCTTAAGAGTGAGCAAGAGTGTTCCCATACTTTCCCTGTGGTCTAATTAATGAAATGTTACGCTGAACCTTTTGTCATGCCCGTTAGAAGGAATTCACGTTGACAATAAGCTCCAATTTGTGGAATGAGGCCCGTTAAAAATCATGGAACGGGAGATCAAACAATTGAAGCGAAGCCGGATACCATTGGTTAAGGTTCGCTGGAACTCTAGGAGAGGTCCTGAGTTCACCTGGGAACGTGAAGATTCGTTCAAACAAAAATACCCACAACTTTTCACAAACCGGGCTTCGTCATCCACTACAAGGTCTTAAGCTTTGAGGACAAAGCTCTTTTAACGGGTGGAGACTGTAACATTTCTTAATTTCAGGTCATTTTACGACTCTATTATCCTTCACTATTTATTTTAGTCCGACACGCGTTTACTTTTAATTTAACTTTTAAGCTAAATCGCGTAGACTAGAAATAATCATTTAACGTAAACGGTCACCAAATAAATTAGGGTTTACGTCAAGCAAGTGTTAAGTAATTATTAGGAAGATAATTATTGACTTTGCGCATTTTATTTTTATTGGTCACGTAAAAGGCTTACGTTTCACAATAAAATACATTTAGACACACCTCGAAAATACCTAGACTTACCTAGACTCAAACCAATACCCACTTTTAATCCTTAGACACAAAATTTATTAAATTCTTGTGTTATTAAACCTTGTTGGCCGAATATGGGTAATTTAAACCCATAAACCATTTGTCCCTAGTGCTTAGCCAACTAGAAAATCCTCTAATGATCTCTAAAGTACTTGTACATCATAATGTTAATTCAACCTTGTACTAATTGCCTCTACTAAACTTATTACAACATATGGTTAATAACCACTTTTCGGATCTTTTATCCCTATGTTGCGGCCTAAGAGATTAATCCCAACACACACACAACCATAGGATTTTCTATAATCTAGCAAATTTGTAACAATATTAAAGTAATTAGAGAAATGTTTATACTTAGTGTTTAGATACGACAACCTTTTAGGTTTAAACTAGAAACTACAAAACCACTTCTTATGGTTCATTTTTGGTTAGGCAAGAACTAAGGGAAACTAACTAAGTCATGAGCCTATATATACTCACTCACATTGTCACTTAACACACTTCTTAAACTCTCAAACTCTCTCACAAGGCTAAACCCTCCTCATACATCTCTTTTACATTTGGCTCATAATAAAACCGAACCCATACGCATCCACATTTCTTAACTAAGCACACAAGGTGTACTAAGTTCACATATAAGAGTATTAGGAGGAGTACACAAGAAAGGATTCGGGTATACAAAGCTTTGAAGCTTAGGGTTTATACACGTTTGGGTGTGAATGAATTTGAGTTAACTACATGACACACACATTCAAGAAGCTAGGACCATTGTAAGTGTCTTAGCCTACATTCATATTCAAGTTTCATGTTTGCTTCATGTGTTATAAGGCACGGTTATTATGTGTTAACAAGCTAAACATGGGTCGTGCCTAGCTGAAACAAGCCCATATCACGTCTAAACAATATTAACAACCATGTATAGATAGTAAGGTGACCAAAATCCTATGGCACGTAACAAAGATCTTGTGTATATGAATGACTATTTTAAATATGAGACATGCCACCACGTAAAAATATTAACAGAGAGGTTTTATGATTAACTCGTTTAGGAAATGGATATACTTTCATGTCATGTATGAAAAACTTAACAACTTATCTTTTGCTCAATAAAGGAGTGTGGACAATTGTTTTATGCGAACTAGGGTTGTTTGGGATATGTCGAAATAAGTTAGCAAGACCATAGCCGCGTCTTGTGTCCAACACGAGCTTAAACAAACTCTAACGAATTTGTAACTCACTAATGGGTTGTATGATACAAGCTAAGTTAGAAGTTAATACTGACAGGCTTAAGAGTTAGTACTGCTAGCAGAAGTTAGTGTTGCTAGCAGAGTTAGTACTGCTAGCAGAAGTTAGTACTACTAGCAGATGTTAGTACTGCTAGCAGAAGTTAGTACTGCTAGCAGAAGTTAGTACTGCAAGCAGAAGTTAGTACTGCAAGCAGAGTTAGTACTGCTAGCATAAGTTAGTACTGCTAACAGAGTTAGTACTGCTAGCAGAAGTTAATACTGCTAGCAGAGTTAGTACTGTTAGCAGAAGTTAGTACTGCTAGCAGAGTTACTACTGCTGGCATATTGTTAATACTGCTGTGTATTAATAATACTGTTTTTGACATTCCTAAACTTAAGGGATTGTTTGGAACTCATAAGAACCTAAAATGTAATTTTTGCAAAATAGAGGGACTAAACGTATCAATATAGAAACTCAGGGGTGTAAAAGGTAAATATTCTATTTTAAACTATAAGGACTGTTTTTGCCAATAATGAAAACCTAAGGGTATTTTATATAATTAAGTGATTTAAATAAACACTTATGGTATCGGACTAGTCGTGATATAATACGGATACTTATATAACTAAAGTCACACGAATGATAAATAGGTGTATTTATTATTAATACTTAAACACTGTGTAAAATTAAAAGTATATAGTCGTACACCTTCCCAAGAGCAAACGAGGTAAACAAATACAATAAACGTGTACACCACCACACAAGTGATAATAGTATATATATAAATTAGCAAATTATTGTAGTTTATATGTGAAGTCGTTAGCCTAAACTTGTAGACTAAGACTGGCCGTACTTACTTAGGTATTTGACGGTGTGATTCATTGCCATTCTTGGATATAATTATCATTTTCAGAGGACTATTTACTAAGGTGAGTTCATAGCCCCATGTTTTATAATTATTTAAATAATTTACATCTTTGGGGTGAGAACATGCTTCATTTTACAAATTGGACGCAAGTGTATATTTTTACTATGATTACATGTTTGCCTAAGTAGCGATAACCCACTGAGCCCTTTATCATGAACTGTCAATTACTAGATTGTGAGCGTGAATGTTATAAATAGATCTATTTAGGATTGACATCCCCGTTTGGGTGAGTAGCGCTCACTGTGCCGGGTTGCCGGACAACAAACGTATACCATGTCGGATTTGGGATGTTGCGGGTTAGAACATCATTCATGGGCATTTATTGTTAATTTATTGCATTTATACATGTCGAGCTTCAGTGTCATGATCTTAGGAAAACGTAATTACTTTCTATGATGTTTGTATCTGTTGCTTAATCATACACTTGGAAATCTTGCGGTCCTACTATTGATTAACACAAACCTATGAATTCACCAACTTTATGTTGATATTTTAAGCATGTTTTCTCAGGTCAATAAGGCACAAGGTGCTCAGATACATTGGGGGTCACTCGTTGGAAAGAGTCAGTACTAAAGATTTGGGCGTATTACATTTTGGGAACATTTGTTATAAACCGAAATCTTTACTTATATTGTCAAACAATTTAAAGCCACGAGCTTATGTAATGAACATGCATTTTGTTGATCCAATGTATATTTTTAAAATGACACGTTTAGTGGTCGTTCTCATATCTTGTGCTATTGATCTATGAAGTAACGCCCTCGGATATTCAACATTCTGCTGCTACCCGGATTTGGGGGTGTTACACCGTACTCTTATAAAAGAAAAACTAAGAGACCTTGAAAGCCGTTACATTCCTAAGAGTCGGGTGGTTTTTGACAACTTTGCGGACCTAAACTATGTTTGGTCTTTGTTCCATTTTGTCGAGTTCGAGTGTCTCCTTGAAATAAATAAACAAATTTGTCCTCACTTCATTCTCGAGTTTTATAGTCAATATCGAGTCATTATTCCGACGAAGTTCAAATGTTTGTCGAATTTGTTATTCAAAATCAATTCTTCTCTTTCTCTCTTGAAGAATTTGCTCAAATTCTTGATATACCTTGTGGAAGGTGGTATACGCGTTTGTCTTTTCCGATAGATGAGGCTTGACTGAGTTGGCATATATGGTTTTATCGATTAGTTGGTCCATATCAAACCAACCTTCCTCCCATTGAGGACATCATTTTGTCTATTCGAATTAACCGATATGGTCAAGTCCGTCGTAGTCGTCATGAGGAAGAAATTGATGTTCTTGAATATCAAGTTCTAACTCGTGAAATTAAGCCAACCCTGAAACCTTTAGAAGAAATTATCTGGGAAAATGTCTTTTGTCTGGGGGTTAATCGGGATCATGTTTCTGCATGTCTTTGTTATATGCTTTATTATGTCATACACTCTGAAAGATTCAACCTTGCCTATTTCATGACAAAACGAATGGAGTGGGTTACTAAACAAAAGAGGTTAATTCTACCCTATGGTATGTTATTAACTCGATTTTTTGAATTCATCATTAGGGAAAATCCCAAATTGAAAATGAGTAGTCCTATGTATTGTTACGATAGGTCATTGATTCCTCTGCCGCTTCAACTAGAGCGAAAACCAGAAGAGATCAAGGCACAAGAGTTGTCATCATTCCAATTCCTCTTCTTCCGCATTCGATAACCTTCCTCATATCTTTCTCAACGATGATGATGACGATAGGAATGACGAAGGGACCTCACGTTCAAGCACTCCTTCTCCTATTCGTTATGTCAACTCTTTAACGAATTAAGTTACTCAAGTCTTTCAAAAGCAACCTATCATGAACCCTCACCTTGAACCATTTTACACCCGACACACAACCAAATAATCTTCACACCAGTCAAGTCAATTACGAGAGGAGTATCGTCGGATGGAGTATGGTCTATCGGAAAAAGTCTTTAAAAGGTTGTGGAGATAACATGTAAGAAAGTAGCAATAAGGGAAATTTCTTTATGGCATTATTATCTATATTATTTACTAATTTATTATGCTTAGGTGTTTAATCTTATGCTACTAATTATTAACTTAGTACTTAGTATGGGCAACTTAGCTTGCCATGGATGATCTTTCAATTTTATCATCCTAAACCAATGCTGTATGCACTCGATTAGACTCTTTGTATAGATATGATATATTCATCGCATGTTTATCTTTTGATTAAATTTTGCCTAATTATGTCCCTCATAGAATCAAGATAGTTGATATTGTGAAGTTGATAATACGTATTAGATGATTTATGAAGAAATAGGAATTGACTTAAAAAAGGGAATTTAGAAAATTTTAAAATACAAAGAATATCAAGAAATTAGGGGAAAAAGTTTACTGTCTCCAGAAGAAAACGCCCTTTAAATTAATGGGCTGGGCCCCACTAATATATATAGGACTGCGGTAATTAGGCTCGACATCAGAGGTCATAGATTCTTCTATGTGGCCCCCTGAATTTTGTGCAGTTGACACTATCCATCCAGGCCTAACTATAATTTCTGCATTTTGACAAACACTTTTTGGAATCTAAAACTTCAAACCCAATGCCTTACTTATTAAATCTATCTTTTCCCACTTAAATCATGCACTCTTCTCTATCCCATTCATCACTCACTTTTCCTTCACCATTCTACCTGATTTCCATAAATGCTTCCTATCTAACACTTATAAGGAAAAATCAAACTCACATAATCCTCCTAGACAACTATTTGTCCAATTATCTAGTTGATGAAGATTCACCACCATCCTTCTTCCTAAAACAACTTCTCATCTTCACTCTCCAAAAATACACCATTAAAATCACATCCATAATCAAACATCATCATGTCAAGAGAACACATCTTCTTCCTTTTACTCAAAACTTCAAATTTCAACTCCATCTTAACTATGATACCAATTCTCCTCCTTACTTCGAACCCTTTGCTCGACAAAATTTTAGATGTTCCTCTAGACCTCTTAAATCTTCAACCACTTCAAAGTCATCCCTTATGGATATCACAATTTTTTGTCCTCAGATCACTCCTCTTGATCACATATGACACTACATCACCACCATAACACTACAAACCTCAACCACCTGTCATGGGCCTCTCTTTTCTTACAACTATCATGACTATCATTCGACTTTTATGGGTCAAACTTGATATATTGTTCTTAAATCCGGAAACCTTTTTCTTCACACTATGAGATGAGGATGAACACTTTGTTTGCTCATCTTGAATATCTTCATGCATAATGATCTCACACTTGTTGCCGGAATATATATTCCAATATATATTTTTCGACACTCTTGATTGAGCAAAATTAAATCAAGGAGTACTTGGATTATTTCTTAGGTTTTTCTTGTCCTAGAGTCGAAATAATCATCACTCCACATTTTTCGCATATAGCCACACACTAGGTTTATAAATACAAACACAAGTCTCATTTAATGTATTTACGACATACTTATCTTGTTTAAGAAATCTTAGGAAGCGTTATAACCATTAGGAACATTAAAACTATTTGCTTAATATGCTTTTCATTGTAGATTTTGCCTTCTTGCATGCTTGTTCACATGTTCTTGCTTACTAAATGCCATTAGTCTTTATTATTTTTAAACAAAATTAAGACTTTGCTTGCCTATTTTCTTACTTGTTAAATATGTAGTCTTAGTTGTCATAAAAATTAGGACTTGCTACAAAATGGCCACAAAACAGTCCACCTTTTTACCATTTCCTGAAAGAAAACAAAAACCTGGTCATTCTGGACATTTCTAGGTGGCGGACCCCTTAACTCAAATAGGTAGTCCCCTTAATGATAAAGGGGCCGACCATATAATTAAAGGGGGCGGCCACCTGAAGCACTGTTTTTACTGTTTCTTTCTGGTTTTTGGCCCTCTTTCACATAGACCCAGCTATAATTTCCCAATACTCACCAACATTCCTTGGATTTGTTTTCTAACAATGTCCATCCATCCATAATCACATCATCTTTCTAGTATAAATAAACCCTTATCCTTAACATAATTGTTGGATCCCTTACTGAATAGATCTTAAACCTTTAGCTTGCAAAGGGTTTGTTACTTTAGATAAATCCAAAGCAACAATAATGAAACACTGATTGAACACTATTGATTATGCGGAAACTAATCAACAATGCTAAGAAGAACAATATTAAGAAAAACACAAAAGATCTTTTATCAAACTCAACCTTTGTATTATAACTTAAATCATACTAGGTTACAAGCTATGATTGCTAATTGATCTCTATTAATCTATATTTTCTAACTATGCCTAGGTTTCCTTTTATACACCAAGGAAAACCCTAATGGGCTTACAAAACGTGTGAGGAGATAATGCATATCTATTCCTAATTTAACTCATGCATATCTCCTAACAGCACTAACTATACTAGCAGTACTAACAATGTACTGGCAGTACTAACTATACTCTAACAGTACTAAAGACTTAGTCTATTTTCTTCAATCTTTCTCAGCAGCACTAAATCTTCACTAGCAGCACCAATGTTAAACCAGCAGCAGTAAGTTGTAAAGTCTTCTAAAACCCAACAATCCTCCCCTAAACATGATGTTTACTTGTCAACCTTCATGTTTCTTCATCTTGAGCTTCTTGAACACCAGGAGGATGTATCCAAACACTTTACAACCTTTTAAACTTCAACTTTGATTAGCTTCCAGTCTTTTCAACAACACAGCAAAAATACCAACTAAGTTGGCTATGTAGTTTTTGGCAAACTACCAGCCATAAACGGATTTGATATTTCTTTACCAGTAGCCGTTTGCTCTGGAATAGCCAATGCTTCATTGCTATAACATGGTGTACTGATAACCATATAGTTTTTAGTAAACTATCAACTATCAACGGATTTGAGATGTCTTTACCAAAAGCCGTTTGCTTTGGACTAGCCAACTCTTTACTATGAAGCATGGTGAGTTGAGAACCATATGGGTTTTAGCAAACCATCAGCTGTAAACGGATTTGAGAAGTCTTTACCAAAATCCGTTTGCTTCTGGACTAGCCAGTTCTTGATGTATGTTAGACATGGTGAACTGATTACCATTTGTTGTGTGGTCAGAAAACCAACACTCAAAGATCCTTCTTACTCCTATCTTGTTCCCTAAACTCATCAATCTTTTTTTGAATAAATCTGAGTAACTAAAAAACAGCTTCACCTTTAGATTCAGTTGTCAATCTCAACTCCATTATTCTCTCAAGAGTTTCTCTTATAAGTGGATACCTTCTTTCTGTAAGCATATGAATTTCAGTACCATATTCTAATGCCAAGATATGAACTCCACAGTTTTCATAGAAAGTCCAACTCTTAATAATCTATTTCTCTTGATTCTTCCAAATATCATCATCTGCAGTTTCTTTAAACATAACCCTTAAGTCTCCCTAGAGAACTAAATTAATTCCTTAAGGAGTTGTTGAAAATCTCTGCATCACTAAACTATGTAGCTCAATGAAGTCCAATCTATCAAATCTTGAAACCATTTCAGTGAAAGTCTTGATATATCTTGAACTTCCATTAGCTCTAAACACTCTGTAATAGTCATGAGGTACTCCGTATCTATCAGTATGATAAAATGTAGACTCCTAGTTACAATTAGATACCTCATGCCCAGAACTTCATAATCAATCTCTTCTTCTTCATCAGGAACTATCTTTAGATAAGCTCTTAGTTGTTCTTCTTCTTTAAGATCAGAATCAGTCTTTTGCCTTTTAGACTTCTTTATAGCTTTCATTTTCAGTCTCCTACCTGATCTTTTCCTGATGTTCTCTTCATGTCTTTCCTTCTTGACTTCATCCTTAGTGCTTTTAGGTTCTTCAGAAACCTTCTCCTTCTTTGAAGCATCTTCATCAGTTTCCTTCTCATTCATCTTCTTTATCAATTCTTCTTCTTTAGCAGAACCAATAGGAAAAAAATCTTGAACATACTTCTTCTGTCTTTCATACATACCTTTGATTTCTTCAAATGACTTTGCTTTCAGCTGAGAGTGTTTGTAACCACCCATGTTCTTCAGATATGTCATCATTAAATTTCTTAATTGATATTTAGTTGGTGGTCTACTTCTAATCTCAGTAGATCTTTGTGTAGCTCTGAATTTTCTTTGAGCAGCAATTATTTCAGCCAAGAACTTTGCTCTTTCTTCACTTGTATATGTTAGGATCTAGAACTAGATAGATCTTCTAGCCTTTGTGGTTGTATAGTACTTATGTAATCACAAGTATATACGTGAGAGACTCTAACAATTGTTTAGGCGGAAACTAAACAACGCAGTATAAAGAAGAACAAATATAAACAATGATCCTCTATGGATCTCTCTATTGATAATAAATTGTTTGTGTGATGCGTAATCAGTGCAAAACCCTAATGCTAAAGGTTTCTTTTATAGAGAAGAAACCCTAAATTGCTAATCAGGATAACTAAAAACGCGTAAGAGATATACATCAATCTCTTCCTAATTTATCGTAAGAGATATATATCAATCTCTTCCTAATATATCTCATTCCTATATTAATGAGATAATTCTAGAATATAACTATAATTCCTTAATTACAGTAATCACGTCTATAAATAAGATCAGCAGATTCTATATCTGTCAGCAGAAATGAGAACATGACCAGCAGGAACCTAATCAGCAGGAACCACTTAATGCCCTCAGCAGAAACGACACTTAGTCATTTTCAATAATTCCCAACAGCTCCCGAATCAGCTTCCTTGCTACTCCATAACTTTTGCATTTATCACATTAGTCCACCTGGTCATGAGGTCTGTTAGTCTCTCGAGTCTCGACTTTTAGTTACATGTATGCTTCATAGTTTATAGGATACGTTTATTTACATTTTAACATAATATTCTCTTGGTTTCAGTCGGGAGCTGCATCGATATCTGCACATGATCCCGTGCCTTTTATCGAGGAACTTAGTGATCAAATCCTTGTGGTCCTCAATCATTTTAGTACTCACAATGTGCATGTAGTTAAGTTATCTTATGGTCAAGATCTTCGAGAGTTATAGTACACATAAGTGCTATTTTTTTGTAGGCTTGGTTCAGTGATGTGTATGGGAGCTATGGCGGGTGCCTACGTCCTTACACTATTTACGGTACCTAGCAAACATAAACCATAAATTTATTTACTCGTCATGTTTGACTAATTATGTTTTTTTTTGCAGATAAAGTATAGTGAACGAGTTAATGGTTTGATACTTATATCCCCTATATGCCAAGAACCTTCTTGGAATGAGTGGTTTTACAATAAGGTAAGCATTTGTTGTTCTGCTGAAATCTAGATGAACTGTTTAGGCGAGTTTGTTTCATAATAATATTTTTTTTGTTGTTGATACATACTTTCTCACTAATTCAATGGTTCGACAATAAACATAAGGTTTACATTGTTTGTTTGAACTAATAATAAACATTGAACATAAGCTATGGATGCCTCTTGAATTACATAAGCTACACAACTTCAGACTTTCGATGCATCTTAGTTGTGCCGTACCAATATGCTTTTTGAGACACTTTATGGATATGAGTAACTTCTGGAGCTCGATAACCCTCTACATGAGTTGGTGTTGCATTGGGACCCTCAAGTTGGGCTACGCTAAAGTCAGAGATTGACATGAGCTTCGTAAGATGTGGTTAA
>BQNB010130658.1:0-18905 GCA_026074375.1 Tanacetum coccineum
CAATCAAAAGTCTTTAATGTTTAATCTTTCTTTTTGCCATTGATCTTGTGATTTCATCCATGGAATGATCTAGGGATCCTACATATCTGGATAGCATACAGTTGGAAAAACACTTGCATACATGGTTTAAGCATGTATCCCCCTTACGGGTTTATAAAACATTCAAAAGATTGAAATGTGAGGCTATGAACTCACCTTAACAGGGAAATCTGATTGATGGCAAAAGTATATGAAGTAAAATGCGTTTGTATGGTAGTATGATGTTATCTACCCGGGCGGGGAGGTTCAGTATATCAATTGAAAGAAAACAGCTTCGTCACGCAACCTGGGGTAATATGTCAAGCCTTAGTTTGATTGGATATGCTCCAAAAACTTTATTTCAGAAAGTTTTAATGTGATATTATGTTGATTTAATAATTGTGGAAATATTGCATCACTGTTCGGGCTATTATAATCCAGAGGCCATGTAGTATTGTTTGAGGAGCCAGGGCACCTCAAATTGTAAACCCAACAAACTCAAAACGAATACCCAAATGGAACCCCTCACATGAAATTCCCTAGTAACGTGATACGTTATAGTTTTAAGTTTCTTCAAAAGCTAGTCACGTGTGATAAATTACGTTAAATATATAATATAATTAATTTATAATGCGTCGATCGATGATTAATTACGATAAATGTATCGGGTTTTAATAAAATCGAGTCGTATAATATTTATATATATTTTTATAATTTATATAAAAATATTATATTTTATATTTTTAAGAATACAAAATTGGCAATATATACCCTTGATTTATAATTAATTACAAAGTTAATCCTTTTATATATATATATAAAGTATATATAATTTAAACCTTTGACTTTAAAACTTGGCAAAACAGCCCCTTGTAGTTATAACTTTAGAATAATGACATTTTCAGCCCCTCTAGTTATAATTTCCAAAATATTTACAATATATACCCCTTGCATGGGATTTAATTTGCAAAACAAGTCCAAAAACCATAATAATGTATTTTTGAAATCCAAAAGAGTTTTGCAGCTTATGGC
The DNA here is from genome assembly GCA_026074375.1 of Tanacetum coccineum. Taxonomy (NCBI): domain Eukaryota; kingdom Viridiplantae; phylum Streptophyta; class Magnoliopsida; order Asterales; family Asteraceae; genus Tanacetum; species Tanacetum coccineum. The sequence continues at coordinate 1,051 of BQNB010130658.1, forward strand.
TTATTAGAATAAGCTAAAATAAGTAAAGTTTATGATCTTATAGCTTATGGAACGGGCTTATGAACTTAAAAGATCAAAAATGGGTTGTTTGGTTTAGAAAACCAAAAACGCATGGGTTTGTGATTCAAGGCTTTTAACAAGAGCTTATATATGATCTTACACCGCCCAAACACCTCCACCTCCCCCCTCCACTCCCCCTACCCACCTCCCCCCCCCCCTGCCCCATCCCTCCCCCCCCCCCCCCCTAAAACACCCGCCCCCCCCCCCCCAATATACCCCTAACGCACCCCCCCCCCCCTTCCCCACCCCTTGAAACCAGTCATCACCATCGACCGCTTAAACCCTCCCATGTGCGCCTCCCCCCCCCCCCCCCCCCCCCCCCCCCCATCACTCCCCCCCACCCTCGCGCCCCTCCCCTTGTCAGGAGCCCCGCTCATCCCTCCTACCGATCGAAACGCCGAGAGGGGGGGGAAAACGACTTCAATGGCTTCTCCTTCTTTGATTCTTGGCTTCTATGGGCTTGTACTTCCTTCTTGATCTTCCTTGGCTTGCATAGAACCTGTTTTGAGTTGGAATGATGAAATGAAAGGGTGTGTTGGGCTCGGCTATTTATAGGGGTCAAAACACCCTTGGTGCCCAAGTTTCTTGGTGTGGTGGCCAAGGAACTTGGAGTAGGGACCAAGGGGTATAACTTGGAGGCCAAGGTTTTCTAGGATGAGGTGTAAGGTGATGAGGGGGTGCGAAAGTCTAAGGGTGACAAGGTGAACTTGGTGTGCAAGTTTAATGAAGTAGGTGATTCATGGAGGTGGTAAGGTGGCTGCTAGGTGACGTGGGGAGCAAGGTGGAAGGGTGCTAGCTTGGTTTGAAATGGGTTTAAACTAGTTTAAAATAAATTAAAGGAGTGTCGAGTTTGATTAGTTTCGGGTTAGGGTTTTTAAATTTAGGACGAGTTAGGGTTTAGGATTTAGAGGGAATTTAGTTTAAATGTTGAGCTTTAGGTGCTTGTAACTTGGGCTAAAGAAGTGGTACAAAAACTAGAAAGAAATGGAGGGAAAATGGCAAAGTTTGAATTCGTGCTTAATTACTTTATACCTTGTGCATTAAGGACTTGTACATTGACTTGGAGGGAAATTATGTTCAAAAGTTAGGCATTATAACTTGTACACATGCTTTGATAACTTGTACATTGGTGTTGTATGTAAACTTTACATATAATTAGGGTTTTGACATAAACGTTAACGGATAAAGTTCATTTTATAATATACGTTATAAATGGTACGTTAAATAGATAACGTATATGACAAAGTGGATATTAGAATATTGACTTGACATATTAAGAGGTTTACTTGATATAAACGTAGATAGAATTGGCATAGGTAGTTGCGTGAGCTCGTTTACTTTAGAAATGTAAACTACGTTACATAATGGAATAAAGCAAAAATTTCCTCGTGAAAAAGTAGTATTTAATATAATATAAGTGGAAATTAAAATGATGAAAATTGTGGGTTGTTACATCAACACTTTGTTTCTTGGCGAATACGAGTGTTCTTCTCTTGCACTAGAATGAGAGGGAAGAGATGGGAAGAAGAGATTAGATCACTTGAAACAAGATCAAGAGATGTTAGTGATCAAGATATTTAGTGAGAGAAAGAAGGTTTTTAGAGAGAGAAAGAAGTGTGAGAAAATTCGTGCAAAGAGGTCTGATTTTCTGTAAGGAATGGAGCAGTATTTATAGGCAGAAAAATCCAACGGTCACTGGCGGCGGTCTCGGCGGTCCCAGATATATAAGGGGGCCGCCAGGCCTATAAGGGGGCCGCCAGTAGTCTACGCTCTTTTTTTGTCTTTTTGTAAAGAAGGTTGTATCTGGTATAGAAGCTTCCGTTTTGAGGGGGAAAATTAAATTTCAAATTTTAAGTTTTTAATAAAACTTTTCTTTTCATTAGAAAATATTTTGTATAATTAATCTTGTGAAATTCTTTTGTAAAAATGTAATGGATAAGAGAAAAACATTTTCTTGATCACTAATCATGCTTAATGATTTGTTTGTTCATACCTTAAGTGATTACTAATCTTAGAAATGGAATTTTACGATTAATAATTTGTAAACGTTTAATTTTATCGTAAACGTTTTTACATTTTGTTATTATCAAAACGTTGAGAGGTCAAAAAATATATATAACGTTTTTATACATTATTTGTATTAACACCTCTTATCATTTACCAAATCCTAATACTCACTATGCGGTCTCAGGATGCATCACTAAAGCAAGTTCTAGAATTTAATACACTACTGGTACACTCTTATATAATTTAAAACCGATACCAATGCTCTAGAAAAGGCGACAAAATCACACATGCACGGACACATCCATGAACACGACACATGCAATTGCTCTTTCCTTAACTCGAGAAAGCTAAAGGTATAAATCATCTTGGGTATCAAAGATGAATACCCGAATTCCTAAAGATCTAGGGGCGAACCTCACAATTTGGGGGTGGAATTTTTTTTAGTGATAGGGTTTTTGTGCTAATCATATATTCTCTATCTAATATCTTCGCAGTTTTATTAGTAATAAATAAAACAAAAAAAGATCAAAACAAATAAAGAAGTTTGCTCTAGTTTTAAGCTCACGTTATACTTCCTCACAATGAAATAAAAAAAAAAAAGAATAAACATTAGAGATAATGCAATAAGTTGTAAATAGTAAATAAAAAGAAATAAGACTAATAATAAAGATTGATAGAAGAATTATCCCGCTTGCTTTTTAGGTATTTTTTCTTATTGTTTTCCTAAATCATAATGAAAATGTACATATGAGTAAATATTATAAGGATGAATAAATTTATTAACTATTATTATAAAAATAAAATTATATAGAAATAAATACAATTAAAAAAATAGCATGATAAGATGTCACTGTTCTAGTGACGAAGATTTGTTTATGCTTTACGTGACCGTTGTTTAATTTTTCCTACTTTTTAAAAAAAAAAAAGAACTTGAAAAGAATCAAGTATAAATTCAAATACAGTAAATATTAAAAAAAATAAGATGTAAAGAAATAAAGCCAAATAAAATAAAAATTAGTAAAAAAATAAAAAATAAAAAAAAAAATTCAAGTATTATAAAAAAATTTAAAAATTAAGAAAGTAGCGCTTTAAAATTAAAAGACAAAATAACAGATCAAAAAAATGAAATAAATAGTAAGGGAAATAAAATAAAAAAGTCGAGTTTCTCATTCTTATAAGCAAAGTGAACTAATGAAGAAAAAAGAAATTTAATAAAGCAGCAAACTTACACAGAACAAAAAAAAGAAAAAAAAAATATAAGAAGATAAAGAAAAAATAATAAATATAGAAGAAAAGAAGACAGAGTGAAAAACTAATGAATAATTGAAAATAAGAAATTTAATATAAAATAAAAAAAGAAAGATGCTCTTTTTTAGCAGCAAAAAAAGTGTTAAAGGAGTTGTGAGAAAATTCGTGCAAAGAGGTATGATATTCTGTAAGGATGGGAGCGTTATTTATAGGCAGATACAATCCAGTACGGTCACTGGCGGCTGGTTCTCACGGCGTGTCCCAGATTCTAAGGGAGTGTCCGCCAGGCCTTATGTGGGGGGCACGCAAGTGTCTACGCTCGTTTTTTTGTTGTCTTTTTGTAAAGAAGGTTGTATCTGGTATAGAAGCTTCCGTTTTGAGGGGGAAAATTAAATTTCAAATTTTAAGTTTTTAATAAAACTTTTCTTTTCATTAGAAAATATTTTGTATATTAATCTGTGGAAATTCTTTTGTAAAAATGTAAATGGCTAAGAGGAAAAAAAAATTTTCTTGATCACTAACATGCTTAATGATTTGTTTGTTCATACCTTAAGTGGATTATAATCTTAGAAATGGAATTTTGATTAAATAATTTTGTAACGTTAATTTATCGTAAACGTTTTTACATTTTGTTATTATCAAAACGTTGAGAGGTCAAAAAATATATATAACGTTTTTATACATTATTTGTATTAACACCTCTTATCATTTACCAAATCCTAATACTCACTATGCGGTCTCAGGATGCATCACTAAAGCAAGTTCTAGAATTTAATACACTACTGGTACACTCTTATATAATTTAAAACCGATACCAATGCTCTAGAAAAGGCGACAAAATCACACATGCACGGACACATCCATGAACACGACACATGCAATTGCTCTTTCCTTAACTCGAGAAAGCTAAAGGTATAAATCATCTTGGGTATCAAAGATGAATACCCGAATTCCTAAAGATCTCAGGGCGAACCTCACAATTTAGGGGTGGTATTTTTTTTTAGTGATAGGGTTTTTGTGCTAATCATATAATTCCCTATCTAATTAGACGCTACTAGTACTTAGTTTCACTGGTATGTGCCATAAAAAATTTTAAATTTAGGTCAAAATTACCTTTTATGTTATATTTTGATATATTACTCATTATTTTAAGGACAAAGTAAAGACAAATGAAAGAATAGTTTCTAAGGCTTTTATTTTTCCCCTACATGTATTGTTAGGAATTTTGTATAACAGACTTAATTCTGTTAGTGTATTATAGTTAGTTCTGCTAGTTACATAGTTAGTACTGGTAGAAGTATTATCATAGTTAGTACTGGTAGTGTTGAAAGTAGTTATGTGTAGACTGCGTTATGTAAGTAGTTAAGTCTGGTAGCAGAAAAAGAAATTAGTTAGGAGGTTAAAAGTATGGCATGAGATTATCGTGGAAGGATATGATCCAACTAGCTTTGTTCACGTTTGTAAAGCCCATTAGGGTTTACTTAGTCTTATAAAGGAACCACTAGGCGAATGGTTAGTAGATCTCTTAGTTCTGCAAAAGATCATAGAGGATCGAATAGTGAATCATAGTTTGTAATTTGTAATAGGCAGATTCAAAAGGTTTTAATATAAAAAGTTTTTGTGGTATTCAATTATTGTTCTTCTTAGCATTATTGCGTTAGATTCGAAATAATCAATAGTGTTCACTCTGTGGTTTTTATACGGTTTAGATTTTTTTTCTAGTGTTTCATTACTTTGTTGCTTTAGAATTATTAAAGGAGCAAACTTATATGCATGCTGAAAGGTTTAGGATCGATTCAGTAAATCGATACAACAAGTGGTATCAGAGCTTGTGTGGAAACTCTGATTAAGAAGAACTCAACAATAAGATGGCAGAACAAGACATTCCTCCACCCACAATCACTGCAATAAAGATCCCTATCATCAGGAAGGGAGAGTGCGATATATGGAGCATGAGAATGCGCCAATATATCTGTCATACAGACCATAATCTATGGGATGTTATTGTCAATGGAGATTTAGAAGAAGAGCCTGTACCAACAACTGGAGAAACTCCTGCTCCTCCTGCTCCTAAGACTGCCAAACAACTGGCTGCAAGAAGGAATCAGGAAAGAGTTAAAAGCATCTTGCTTTTAGCGATACCTGATGAATACCTCCTCAAGTTTCACAATGTTGCTGATGCTAAATCACTCTGGGAGGCAATCAAATTGAGATTTGGTGGTAATGTAGAATCTAAGAAAATGCAGAAAAATGTTCTAAAACATTAATTTGAAAATTTTTCTACTTCATCAAATGAAAGCTTGGACAAAGCTTATGATAGATTCCAGAAACTAATAAGTCAATTGGAGGTTCATGGTACTCCAATTTCAAAGAAAGACATTAACCAGAAGTTCCTTAAAAGACTTCCTTCTTCATGGAATCAGATTGCCCTCATCATGAGAAATAAGCCAGACATTGATGAGATTGATATTGATGACCTTTACAACAATCTTAGAGTGTATGAAGATGAATTGAAAAGGTCTTCAGGTTCCAACTCTGCTTCTCAGAATTTGGCTTTTCTCTCCTCTGAAAATACTGGCAGTATTAATGAAGTTAGTACTGCCAGTGGAGATTTTGGGGTTAGTACTGCTGGTGGAATTAATCAAGTTCCATCTACTCCATGTGCTCATGATATAGCTTACTCCTTCCTTGCACAACCAACAACCAGTCCTCAACTTGAGAATGAGGATTTTCAGCAGATGGATGGAGATGACTTGGAGGAATTGGATCTTCGATGGCAGGTGGCTATGTTGACTGTCAGAGTAAAGAAGTTCATTCAAAGGACAGGAAGGAATATGGACTTCAAAGAAAAACGACATGTTTCTCTTGACAAGTCAAAGATTGAGTGCTACAACTGTCACAGAAAAGGGCATTTTGCTAGAGAATGTAGATCTGGAAGGAGTCAAGGAAGAAGATCTTATGGTGACAATGGCAGGAGCAATGCACCAACAAATGAATCTTCATCACATGCACTGGTGGCTCAAGATGGTCTAGGAGGCTATGACTGGAGTAATGATTTTGAAGTAGAACTAGTCAACTATGCTTTGATGGCAATCTCCTCTTCAAGCTCATCAAGTTCTTCTGACAGTGAGGTACAAAAATGTTCTAAATGTCTTGAATCATTTAAATGTCTTCAAAAGAACTATGATACTAAAAGAGAAAAGCATAACAAAGCAAAACTAGAAATCAGGGGTTATGAAATAGCTTTAGAGTCTCTAGAATCTAGGATTCTTAGACATGAAAAGAATGAGTTAGCTTGGGGTGAAAAATATGAATTTCAAAACTATGATCTTAAATGTAGAGAAATAAAAATTAACAACTTAAATCTGGAATTAGAGAAGGATGTTAAAGAAAGAGATGAATTAAAAGATAAGATTACAAAATGAGAAGGGTCATCAAAGAATCTCACTAAGATACTCAATAGTTAGATGAGTGTTCATGATAAAAATGGATTAGGGGGATGATTTGAGTAATAAATCTAAAACTGATAGTGAGAATAATTTGACTGTTTTTGAGGTAAGGTCTAGTGATGAAAAGAGCACACTAGCAAATAATAGGTTCACTAAAGCAAATGAGTATCATGCTGTTCCCCCTCCAATTACAGGGAACCCACTAAACCCAAGAGTTGATATATCATTTTCAAGACTAAATGAATATGCTTTTAGAAATAAAATCATAGAGTCTAAGACAACTGAAACTAACAAGACTGTAGGTAACACAAATGTAGCAACTATAGTAAAACCTAAGTCTGTCAATGAAACAGTTGTGTCAAAGATTAATAGGGATGAAGTCATCATTGAGGATTGGACCTCAGATGATGAGGATGATGTGTGTGCTGTCAAAACTGTTAGTTCTGTTAAGCCTAATGTGACTCAAGCTGTTAGGAGTCAAGCTGATAAAAGTGGTCAAACTTTACAAAAACAAGGGATTGGTTTTAAAAAAGTACATAAAATAAAAGCTTGTTTTGTTTGTAAAAGCACTGACCATTTGATAAAAGACTGTGATTTCTATAAGAATCCTAAATCTAGAGTTAAAAATGTGGTCAATACTAGGGAGAAGGTAGTCAAACCAGTATGGGATTATGGCAAAAGGGTAAATCACCAAAACTTTTCAAAAAATTTGAAATACCCTCATGCAAAAAGGACCTTTAACCCATCAACAGTACTAACCAAAGCAGGTTTAGTTAATATTGATAGATCAAATGTTAGTACTGCTAGGCCATTGGCCTCAAGAATAACACAATTTAATAGTGTTATTAGACCAAATCACCCAAGATTGGACATTGTAAGACCAAAAGCCTCAAACTCACCAATCAAGAGGTCTTAGTTCACCCAACCACTTTATAGACCCAAAGACTTAAAACCTAATGTGAAAACTTTTAGGGTTAAAAACATGACTAATGTAGGGACAAGGGCAGTAGTTAGTAAGGGTAAGGTGGAAAATATCCTTAAGAAGGCTAAATAGGTTTGGAGGCCAAAGATGAATTACCAGGATCATGTGTACAAATATAATGGCTCTTACATGCTCAAGAAGTTTGAGTATGTAGACCCAAAAGGGATTTCCAAGTTAGTATTGACTTGGATCCCTAAAAGATACTAATTTTCTTACCTTTTGTGCAGGGCAATCCAGAGATCTTGTTACAGGATCATGCAGTGGTGGATAATGGTTGCTCTAGCCATATGACTGGCAACAACCAAGTCTGTAATGGCTTGGATCCCTAAGAGATGCTAATTCTCTTACTTTTTGTGCAGGGCAATCCAAAGATCTTGTTGCAGGATCATGCAGTGGTGGATAGTGGTTGCTCTAGCCATATAACTGGCAACAAAGCTTATCTTTCAGACTATGAAGATTACACATTGAGGCTTATGTGGCTTTGGAAGTTATCCCAAAGAGATGGTAAAATAACGGGTAAAGGTAAAATCAGAATCGCTAATTTAGACTTTGATGATGTTTACTTTGTAGATGAACTTAAGTTTAACCTTTTCTCTATCTCACAAATGTGTGACAAGAAAAATAGTGTCCTTTTACTGAGACTGAATGCCTTATCCTGTCTCCTAGCTTTAAGCTTCTTGATGAAAGTCAAGTTGATTACTTAGAACTCCTAGAAAGGATGATGTGTACAACTTGGACTTAAAGAACATTATTCCCTCTGGAGGTATAACTTGTTTATAACAAATGCAACATCAGATGATCTAAATTATGGGCAACAGTAAAGGAGATTAGGTCATGTGAAGTTCAAAATCTAAAACAAACTTGTTAAAGGTCACCTAGTTAGAGGTTTACCTTCAAAAGTTTTTGTAAATAACCACACTTGTGTGCCTGCAAAAAGGGTAAGCATAATAAGGCCTCCTGTAAGGCTAAGTTAGAAAGAATCATCAGAAAGCCCCTATAATTACTTCATATGGACTTATTTGGACCTGTCTCTATAGAAAGTATTAACAAGAAAAGGTATTGCTTAGTTATGACTGATGATTTCAGCAGATTTAGTTGGGTATTTTTCTTAGCTACCAAGGATGAAACATTTGAAATCCTTCTGTAAATATATAAAGGCTTAGAAAACCAATTGAATCCTAATGTTAAAATCTTAGATGTGAAATGGGACAGAGTTTTAAGAACCATGCTATAATGATTCAGTGCTAAGAAGGAATAAAAAAGGAGTTTAGTGTGGCTAGAACCCCACACAGAATGGTGTTCAGAAAGGAAAAACAGACCCTTATTGAGGCAGCTAGACACTATGTTAGCAGACCTTCACTTACCTATCCCATTTGGGCAAGAGCAGTAAATACTGCCTGCTATGTACTGAATAGGGTATTAGTGACCAAACCTCAAAATAAGACACCTTATGAACTATTAATAGGTAACACACCTAATATTAGTTTTATGAGACCTTTAGGTGCCCTTACCATTTTAAAAAAACACCTTAGATTCCTTTGGGCGAAATTATGAATGGGAAAACTGATAAAAGGTTATTTCTTGGATATCTAACCATTAGTAAAGCCTTTAGAGTATACAACAAAATGACCAAAAGGGTAGAAGAGAATCTACACATCAATTTTCTTGAAGACCAACCAAATGTGGCAGGAACTGGTCCTAATTGGATGTTTAATCTTGATTTTCTCACCAATTTAATGAATTATATTCCTGTTAGTGTAGAAAATTAGGTTAATATGGATGCAGGTACACAAGATTCTTATGTTGCAGGTTTATCAGGAAAGATAAAGGACTACCTCAGGAAACATATTGCTTCCATTACAACCTCATAGGAACTATGATTCCAGAAAGATGTGCCCAGCTGCAACAGAACAAACCTTCTGAAAGTCCCCTAAAGGCAATGATGTACAAATTCAGAAGATGATTGCTGATAAGGAATGACACATCAGATGACAGAAGATACACAATCTTGCTGCTGATCTTGATAAGATGATTGCTCAAGAAGTGGTTTCTAAAGCTCTGGATGATGCCACAAGACAAGTTTTTGAAGAAGAAAAAAGGAATGTTGCATCTCAAAAGAGGACAGCTCAGGCTACCAGTACTAACAAACTTAGTACTGTTAGGTCATCTGTTAGTACCGCTACCCTATGCCATATGTTAGTGCTACTAGTACTCCCCAGGTGCAAATACTAATGAATCATCATTTGTCTATCTTGGAGGAAAAATACCTATTGATGCATCTACTATTCCCTAAATGCTGATTACCCATTGATCTAATCCTGATTTGGAAGAAGATTCTAGATGCTTTTGCAAGTGGATAGGCATATTTAATGGAGCTTATGATGACGAGAATGTAGGTGCAGTGGCTGATTTCAACAATATGGATGACACCATTAATGTCAGTCCTATTCCCACACTCAAAATTCATAAAAATCATCCAAAAGATCAAATTCTAGGAGATCCTAAGTTAACAGTTTCAAACAAGAGGAAAGATTCAAAAGGCTTCTTCAGCACAACAAGCATTGGTGAGCTACATCTCCAAACAGAATAGAACTAATCACAAAGATCATCAGAATTGTTTGTTAGCATGCTTTCTCTCCCAAGAAGAACCCAAGAACATATCACAAGCCTTACAAGATGAAAGCTGGGTTGAAGCAATGCAAGAGGAATTGCTGCAGTTCAAATTACAGAAGGTTTGGATACTTGTTGATTTGCCATCTGGGAAAAAGGCAATTGGCACAAAGTAGGTCTTTAAGAATAAAAGGGATGAGAGGAGTATTGTTGTGAAAAACAAAGCAAGGCTTGTAGCACAAGGGTTTAGACAGGAGGAAGGTATAGATTATGATGAGGTTTTTGCACCAGTTGCCAGGATAGAGACAATTAATTATTTTTAGCCTTTGCATCATACATGGGATTACTGTCTAACCAACTTAGATGTTAAAAGTGCTCTATTCTCTTATGGCACTATTGAAGAGGAGGTGTATGTCCATCAACCTCCAGGCTTTGTTAATCCTGCTCATCCAAACAAAGTCTATAAGGTGATTAAAGCTCTTTATGGTTTTCATCAAGCCCCAGAAGCCTTTGTATAGACACTTTCTTCTTTTTCTGATGGAAAATGGTTTTCAGGAGAGGTGCCAAGAACAAAACCATTGTTTATTAAGAAGAAAAAGAGCGACATTATGTTAGTCTAAGTGTATGTGGATGACATTATTTTTGGTTCTACAATGAAGTCTATGTGTACAGAGTTTGAAGATTGTATGCACAAAAGATTCTAAATGAGCTCCATGGGAGAACTCACTTTATTTTTGGTACTTCAAGTGAAGCAACAACATGATGGAATCTTTATTAGTCATGATAAGTATGTAACTGACACCCTTAAGAAGTTTGAATTTTGGTCCATCAGAACAGCTACTACTCCTATTTAGTCTAATAAGCCACTGGTCAATGGAAGAAGAATGGTGAAGAGTAATGTACATGTCTACAGATCTATGAGTGGTTCCCTGATGTATTTGAATGCATCCAGGCCAGACATCATGTTTGTTGTGTGTGCCTGTGCTAGGTTTCAAGTCACACCAAAAGCTTCACACTTAAATGAAGTAAAAAGGATTTTTAGGTACCTCAAAGATCAACCCAAACTAGGTTTATGGTATCCTAGGGATTCACCTTTTAAACTTGAAGCTTACTCAGATAGTGACTATGGAGGAGCTAGTCTTGACAGAAAATCAACAACAGGTGGTTGTCAATTTCTTGGTAGAAGATTGATATCTTGGCAATGCAAGAAGCAAACTATTGTGGTAAATTCTACTACTAGGGCAGAATATGTTGCAGCTGCTAACTGTTGTTGGCAAGTATTATGGATACAGAATCAGATGATGGATTATGGTTTCAATTTCATGAACACCAAAATCCATATTGATAATGAGAGCATTATAAGTGTTATCAAGAATCTTGTTGCTCATTCTAGGACCAAGCATATAGAAATTCGATTTCACTTCATAAGGGATTGCTATGAGAAAAGACTAATAGAAATGATCAGATTCACACTGATCATAAAGTTGCAGACCTTTTCAACCAAAGGAATTCGATGTCACAAGAATTAACTTTTATGGTGTAGCATTGATTATTGAATGTGTAGCTAACAAGTAGGGGAGGCAAGACTAATTTGGTTTTTTTTTTTTTTTTTTTTTTTGTTTAGTTTATATGAAATCTTTTAAGCAGAGGGATTTCAACCATAGTGATGAATTTCTTGGAGTTGTTTGGGTTTTAGAGAGTCATTGGAAAGAGATATAGATGGTACTAAAGAACTCTTATTACCAGACTTGCTCATTCTTTGGTTGACACGAGTTAGTACCGATAGTGCAAAGTTAGTACCGCTGGGCAAAGATAGTACCGCTATAAAGTCGTTGAAGAAAATACCGCCAAGGGTCTAAAGTGTAAATTATAACGGTTTCTTTTGCTTTGGTTTGTCCACCTATAAAACCCAATCTCAATTGCACAATTTACTCACGTAATCTCTCTTAATCGCTCTCTTCTAACAAACCATAATATATTAATCTCCGACGATCATCAATTCTACACATTGGTTGTTCTTAAATCTTATACTAAACACAACATGGTCGCTTACTTGGAAAAGACTAATGGGAATACCGATTTTCATGAGATTATAGACTTCTTACCACGAAGCTCCATTCACTTATGCTCTCATTGAGTCCTGTAGTCTATAATACATATGTTGAAACAGTTTTTTTGATGTCTGTAAATCCAAATAATCAACAATATTTAAGGTAATAATAACTGCCAAAGTAGCTGGCAAGCCTGTGACTATCTCAGAGGCATCAATAAGAAGTGATCTTCTTTTTGATGATGCTGATGAGATAGATTCTATGCATAATCATGCTATATTTGATGTTATTCAGCTAATGGGTTATGAGGGGGACCTAACTGTTTTAACTTTTCACAAAGCCCTGTTTTCACCCCAGTGGAGATTTCTTTTTCATACTATGAATCACTGCATTAGTTCTAAAAGTACTTATTGGGATCAAATTCCCATTAATATTGCCACAGCAGTGATTTGCTTAACGACTAATCAGAAATATAATTTTTCTAAGTTAATTTTTGATGGTATGATGATACACTTGGTCTGCACGAAAAAGTTTGTTATGTATCACAAGATTTATTTTCAGTCTTTTTGGATAAACAGCTAAAAATTGCATTGCCTTTAGACACTTCCTTATTAAATGCTTACTAGTAAAGTTTTCTCTTTTATGGTTAAAAAGGGAAAACATTTTTCAGGGAATGTCACACCTTTGTTTGAATCTATGTTGGTTCAACCAACTGAGGATGAGGGTGAGGCTTCAGAAAGACAATCTGAACCTCAACCCACACCCTCTCCTCCTCACCCAAGTGTAGACCAACATGAGACACAGCCTGACCCATCTCCCAGACCTTCATCTACTATTCCTATTCCTGATTCCATTCCAAAGGGTTCTGGTGGGAATCATGGAGGTTAGTCATCCAATGATAGACCCCTTTCAGGGAATGAGGTTGGTCTGACACTCCAAAGTGTATATGACCTCTTTATCTCTTTGTGTACACAGGTCACAGATCAAGACAAACCTGTTATCACACATCACAAAGATTGGATGAAGAGTGTATCCATGAAGCAAAGATTAGCAGGGAAGAAATCATTGAAGAAAAAGTGGATGCAAAAGGAGTCTGTATCTAACAAATAGGGGAGGAAATCTGCCAAATCTACTCTAACTGCACACACATATCAAGTTTTTGATGATGTGGATGTTAATGATGCAATAGATTATATGGAGACAGATGCTTACTTGCAAAAGTGAGTTAGTACTGAAGATCAAGTTAGTACCGTCAAGCCAGATGAAGGTACTAACAAGCTAAAAGTTAGTACCGTCAAGCCAGATGAAGGTATTGACAAGCCAAAAGTTAGTAATGTCAAGCCTGAAGTTAGTACCGACAAGCTTGATGAAGGTACTATTGAGACAAAAGATGGAACTTTAGATGAACGTACTGCTCCTACAACTATTTTTAGGGATGATAAGACCATTGCTGTGTTTTTGGTATCTATAAGCCAAAATAAGGCTAAACAAAAAGGTGTTGAGATCAAAGATGCTGAAGATTTAGATAGACCAAGGGCTACATCAACAAGATCAGTACTTACATTGAAGCCTCTTCCTAAAATTGATCCTAAAGACAAAGGCAAGAAAGTACTTGAGGAAAAAGCTGAGTCAGATGTTGAGTCAGAGGGAGTTGATGAAGCTAAAAGAAAGTTTGATCAGCTTGCTAAGGATGAAGAAATAGCCAGAAAGGTGCAAGAGGATTGGGAAGCAAAAGAGGAAATGCAAAAAGTTAGCTGAGGAAGAAGCTACAAAGGCTGCTCTTATACAAGATTTTGATGATATTCAGGATAGAATTGAAGCTGATAGACTTCTAGCTGCAAGGCTTCAAGAGGAAGAGAGAGAAACGTTTACAGTTGAAGAGAGAGCAAAATTTCTTTATGATATTATTGCTGCTCAAAGGAGGTTCCTTGCTCAACAAAGAGCTGCTGCAATCAGAAGCAGACCACCAACAAAAACTCAGCTAAGAAACCAAATGATGACCTATCTGAAGCATGGAGGAGGAAAGAAGCATGGTAATTTGAAGAACAAGAACTTTGAAGAAATACAAGTTCTGTATAAAGAGGTTAAAAGGTCTGATAAAAACTTTATTGCTATTGGTTCTACTGAGGATGAGAGACAGATTAAGGAGATGAATGAAGAATCTAAAGACCCTAAAAAGAAGAGATTAAAGAAGAGGGTTGTCAATGAAACTCCAAGGGAAGAAGACACAGCAAAGGTACCTGCTGAACAAGAAGTGACAGAGCAGGGTACAAAGAAAAGAAAAAGTGGTCATGTGAAGATGATTGCTAGGAAAAGGCCAAGACCACAGCCAGATGATGATAGTGATGATGAACACAGAAAATGTCTAAGGATTGTTACATTTGATAGTACCATAGATAGTGAGATTATGGAGACAAAATCTTTTGTTTCTAAGTTGCACAAGGTTTCATCACCAGATGGGGATTACCTTGTTGTCTACAGAGTTAATGGGCACTTCAGGGCATTTAACTATCTAATGGAGGTACTACATATTTTTGATAGGCAGGATTTGTTTCATTTATATGATTTGGTGATGAAGCAGTACTCAGAAATCACACCAGAAGGTATTGAGTTGATTCTTTGGGGAGACTTGAAGATTATGATGGAATCCTCAACAGAAGAAAATGATCAAGGTGATTTCTGGAACAATCAACAAGAATGGGAGATTTTTAGATGGAGACTGTATGAAGCTTGTGGAGTTTGCATACTAGAGCTTAAGGATGGGACAGTCATCTACATGCTAGTTGAAAGAAGGTACCCTCTCTCCAAGGAATTGTTGCAAAGAATGCTTGATTTGGGATTGGAGGTTGAAGAGGAAAGTACTGCTGCACTACATTTGGTAAGATTCATTAAGCAACAGCTTAATGAAGAGTAATGCTAGGAATGGAAGTGAGAAGGGTTTGGGTGTTGGCTAACCACCACACAACAAATGGTCTTCAATTCACCATGTCTAACAGACATCAAGAATTGACTAGTCCAGAAGCAAACGGCTTCTGGTAAAGACTTCTCAAATCCGTTTATGGTTGACAATTTACCAAAAATTATATGGTTCTCAACTCACCTTGCTTCACAGTTAAGAGTTGGCTAGTCCAGGATCAAACAGTTCCTGGTAAAGACTAATCAAATCTGTTGATAGCTGATAGTTTGCTAAAAACTATATGGTTATTAATGCACCATGTTATGGCAATGAAGCATTGACTAGTCCAAAAGCAAACGGCTTTTGGTAAAGACAAATCAAATCCGTTGATAGTTGATAGTTTTATCTCAAACTTTAAGGTTATCGAAATTCACCAGTTGTTTACAATAAAGAATTGGCTAACCTAGAGCAAACAGCTACTTGTAAAGGAATATCAAATCTGTTAATGGCTGGTAGTTTGCCAAAAACTACAAAGCCAACTGAGTTGGATGTTGTTGTGTTGCTGAGAAGATATGTTGTTGATGGAATAGCAGAAGATGTCACAAATTATCAAAAGATCACGAATCAAGAAATTGACAGAGTGTTTTGATACATCCTCCTGGTCTACAAGATGGTTTACACTAAAGAAACTGAAGTTAAACAATTCAAACATTCATGTTTAGGGGAGGATTGTTTGGGAATATTGCATTCCTGACTTAGTACTGTTAGTTCTATTAGTTTTAGTACCGCTAGTTGTAATTTGGTATGACAGTACAAATGTTAGTACTGATGCAGATTAGTTTAGTACCAGTTAGATAAAATAAAGTTATTACCCGATTATGAGATATGTATAGAAAACTTAGAAGGGATATGCATGATCTTTATACGCGTTTTTTTAAAGCCCATTAGGGTTTCTTAGTCTATAAAAGGAACACTATGCATAGTTAGTAGATATAGTCCCTACACACAGATCAATAGAGAACTATTAGCAATCATAGTCTTTGAATCTGTAACCTGGCAGATTCCAAGTGATAATATTAAAGTTCTTTTGTGATTACTAATATTGTTCATTCTAGCATTATGATTTAGTTTCCTTTTACCGCATAATCAATTAGTGTTCAAATTTATGTTTCATTATTGTTGCTATTAGAATTTATCTAAGGATCAAACCCTTACAAGCTAAAGGTACAGATCTAATCAATAAACTGATGCCAACAAAGTGTTTTTCATTTGATGTCATTATCATTGAATACTATAGCTGGGATCGGTTCAACGGATCTGAGTCGAAGTCTTCATATACAAGATCTTCATACCATACGTAGCAGTTTCCCAGTTAAACACTTTCCTATGTTTTCAAACTTTTTCTTCCTCGAGCCTGATGTATTCTTCTATAGTAATGTTTGGGTCGTCCATCCTGTAATAAACTTACTAGGGCAGAAAATCATCAAATAACTTGTAATTCGTATTTAGTGAACTGAAGATGTCGTATTACATACATAGAATAAATAAAAATGAATATAAACTATTCTAGACTACACCGATCCTAAGGGTTAGATCTAATATAATGCTAAAAACCAAAATATCAAATAAAAATCAAGATTAATTTTCACTCTCCGACAACGGCGCTAAAAACTTGATGTGTTGTTGTGAGTAGGTATATTATGTATCAAGTTTTACTATTTATTTTATGCTGACTATACATATAACAACACATTAACGGGCATTATACCCAATCAGATGTAGCTTTGTTGGTAAGTAGAGTGTCGATCACTAAGAGCGAGAGCATTAATTCCTAATTCTATTAGTATTTTTAGTTATTCTATGTTTAGTTCTAATTAATTCTATCTATGTTAAAAAATTAGTGCTAAGTTAAACCTATGCTAAACCTAATTCTAACGGATAAGGGGGGTTTCAGTCTGAGAGGCTGGCACAAGTTTGGTGGTGATTTAAATCTATTTAAAACACTATAACACACGCGAGCAGATAATCTGAAGATGGAAGAGCGATCAAGCCAATTATAAGGAAATTGTATTAGCCATGACTAATCAAATAAAATGTTGGGTTGTTTATTTAAGGCAATGAATGACTTATCTCGAGGGTTATATCTTTCCTAGGTTTAGGCGGTACTTCTTCCTAAAACCTAGACACGTCAAATTCTGTCACAATTAAACGCATCCGCATAAAGTATTTTCTTTGTTGATTATAATCTATCTTAGGAGATTAATAATGGTGATCTTATTAAACCCTAGCCCATCGGGACTTTACTCACTTACTGCTTAACGGATTTATATTCTAGTAGTCCACTGTCCGAGTCTTTACCACAGGAATCAGAACATTATTTATTGATCCCAGGTCACCTGCTAGTCCAACTTGTCCACTAAACCAATTGTAAAGATAGGTCAATATTTGTGATCCTATGATTGTAGATATATAAATTGCAATATGGAGAGCCATCTCGGTATCTAGCTAACTTGGTTGGTATCACTAGACCCAGTTGAATGATAGGTCGCATA
>BQNB010130659.1:0-18056 GCA_026074375.1 Tanacetum coccineum
TAATAATATGTTATCTTCTTATCCTCCTAGCATGGAGTTGACGTCTGGTTGTATGGTGACCTAATTAACGCTGTTGTTTACTATATTTGGAGTTATCGAACGTTTGCAATCTTTTGTAAATTTTAAATTGTACATTATTGAGTAGTTGGTGTATAATTTTGTCATGTTCACCTAATTGATTGATATTTTAATAGATAAGATTCTTGTCATTTTTTTGTCAGATATTTATTTTGTTCTCTGTTGAAAAAGTTAGGCGATAGGGACTTTTTTTCATCATTAGTAAGAATATAAGTTTTGATATATATTTGTCTCTATTAAAATTAAATACTGTTGGAAGAAGAATATATATATATATATATATAAATAGCAAGTAATATACCAGCAGGTTAATGGTTTTGCTTATTTGCACATATATTGTTGGTTTCTTTAATAGATAATTTCGTAGCGGTTTAGTTAAGAAATCATGTATATATATTGTTGACACGCAAGATCAACTTATTTAATGATGGATGAAGCTGCCTAAGCCTGAACAATATCGTCAGTCGTAACAAGATCGTTCCACATATCTGATATCTTGCGGCTGCTTCATAATTACGGCGCAAGGCCCCCAAAATCCGCAGGACATGTACCCTTGATTTTCAACAATATCAAGTGATCTATCGTTCATTGTTTTATGTTTGTTTCGTAGGTATACAATCTGTTCCGGATTAAAAATGATACACTACTCTCAATCATCATATACCATAATGTATATTTAATCTCAAAGAAACTCGTTTAATTTTATTATGAATATTGAATACTTTCATTCAAAAATATATAAGTTTTTTCTTATTTAAATATATAACAAGCTTTAAAAATTAATTGAACAGTGATACTTATTGGTAAAATGATAAACCTTCATTATAATTAAATATATAACAAGCTTTAAAAATTAATTGAACAGTGATACTTATTGGTAAAATGATAAACCTTCATTATAAATTAAATATATAACAAGCTTTAAAAATTAATTGAACAGTGATACTTATTGGTAAAATGATAAACCTTCATTATAAAACTGAGGGCCGGGGACAGCGATGTCATTTGTCCTAGAAAAAACTAATTGAAAAAACAAACATATTAATATATTATTTCACAAACATCTGGCATGTAAAAAAGGAATCATAATTTTTTGGGTCATGTTAATATATTATTTCACAAACACCTGGCATGTCATTTGTTCTTAATATCCGCTGCGTTTACAGGACAAGACAGTTTCTTTATGTTTTTCGTTCTGTATTTTTCACATTTTATAGTTTTTTATTTATAAAACTTTATAACTGCTGTTTCGTATTTTTTTCTGGCATTTTTACCCATTTTATTAACAGGATAAGACAGCTTCCTGCTTCATATTTTTCATGTTTTACAGCTTTTGACCTATCAAACCTTATATTTTCAATTTCGTTTTTTTTATTTCACACTTTTATAATACAAACAAAATCATAAAAATAAAATAAAAAAAATTAGGAGGTATTTGCATCACTTTTGGGGGGTCTTAATAACTAACCCCTTTTAGAATATACTTCTTAATCAAGAGAATATACAATTTGGTGAATAATCGTTATTGGCAATTTAAAAAAACGACATTGACATGTTTTATTATTGCAAGTTTAAAAGAAAATGATTTCAATTTTGGTTCAATGGTATGGAGATTTTACCCTCCTAGGCAAGGTCTCATGTTCGAGTCTTGTCTAGGGCGATAGGAGTTTCCTCCCGCGTGCGTAAAGAGAAGGGTGCCATTGCCTTCTGGGCTGGACCCAACCTGGTTGTGTGGGCTCGCTACGCCTTCTGGGCTAGGGGCCATGTAGCCACAAATTGCCGTTCCAAAAAAAAACTTAAAGGTCACAGCTTTTACTTTTGTTTCTACGTTGAGACTTTAAAATGAAAAGGTGTTAAGTTGTTAACAACCTAAGTAAAATAGATGTGCAAATTGCAAAGGCTTTAGCTCAGACGACCAATATTTTTTTTATCGCATCAGTTTTTTCTCATTTTAAATAGATATGTGACTAACTTAATACAATAAAAAAAAACGACACCTACAAAACATACCTTACACAAATATATTTTAAATTAATAACCACACAAACCACAAGTTGGTCGACTATCCAACCAACATCTCATTTTTGCCTCATAAAGACTCGTCGCGACCGACTTGGTTCAATAGAAGGGGACACGTCAGCCAAGCCCGACCGATTTGGTCTACCCAGTGGCGGAGCCAGAAAAAATGATTAAAGGGGGCATCGAGGAAAATAATTTGTTTTCGGTATACTTTAACGAATCGGGTCGGGTTTAGATAATGGCAACATAAGTGCTCTACTTGACGTAGTTAACAATTATTACTAGAGATTAAGCAAATAAAATGTCATGAAATAAATTAAGCACTTGTTATTTTATAAACAAACTAATTCGAAGGGATGTGATTAAGCAAATAAAATGTCGTAAAATGAAATTGTATTAAAGCGCTTGTTATTTTATAAACAAACTAATTCAGAAGAATGTGATTATTATATCAAAACCATAATACTACGTATTAGAGAAAGTGACGAAATCTGTGACTCTAAATATTACATTTAAAAACTTAGGACGTTAACAGGATCATACAAAGTTTTACATGCCAACAAAGTATAAACCAATAACTTAAAAGAATCTGAATGAGTATATATATATTAGCATTATCCAAATTTATACATTATTTAGGCCAATTACAAAAGAGATATTGTATTTACGGTACTAGCCACTGAATTTATCTATAATGTATATTATTAATTGGATAATTTTTGTACTAGTCACTTTTACTTTACCCAAGACACACACTCAATGATCTCACTTCCCAAACCATCTTCTCCATCTAGAACTTCATTTTTTCCGACGAAAAACATCAGAAAAAATTGGAACACCGCTCATTATTGGTAACCAGGGAGAGTGTCGAGGGCACAAGGACAATTTGCTTGAGGGCACTGTAACTTTTTTCTACGAATAAGACTTTTTTTCTATACTTTTCGCATGTCCGCAAGAACTTTGTTGGGCCACTGCCATGTATGTGGCTCCGCCCACCAAGAAGTTACTATACTTTCCCAAACAATTCGCCTATGTTACTCAACTTTCATTTTGTTCACTTAGGTTAGTGAACTTTTGATAAACATACACCCCCATAATTTCAATGTTAATCCGAGCAACCTGGACGTATATTTTTAGGTAAGTTAAATAACATAAATGTCATGTTTTTACAAGTTCAATGATGTTTACGTATATTTTTTTGCAAGTTGAGTAACCCCAAATGTCATGTTTCATAAGTTTAGTAACCTAAGTGAACAAAATGAAAGTTTAGTAACTTAGGCGAACTTTTTAAGAAAATATAATAACTTCTTTGTATAATAACCCATCAGAGCTTTTACATTATGTCTTGTTGCTTAGACTCAGCACTAAGGTCAACAAACTCACTAAATCCACATCAGCAACACATCATTATTCAACACAATACCAAACCTAACACATGGTGTTCGAGTCGTTGTAATTTTAGTTTTGATTGGACGTCTTGGATGAAAAATCCTTTTTCTTTTAGTTTGTATTCTTTTCTAGCTCCTTGCTAGTTTTTTAATAAATTGTCGTTCAGAAAAAATTCAACACGACACCAAACCCAACACATCTAAGGTGGTATGGTCACCAACAACAACAAAATTTTAAAGAGTAAAGTGCAAAATACATCCTTGTGGTTTACAAAAAAACCGTCTCACGTCTCTCGTCAATACTTCGCGCAAATTTCATCCCTCCGTTAGTAAAATGAGGCACCATACATCCCTGAGGACGAACGGTGCAAATAGTTTGTCAGTTAAGGGGGAAAATGTTGGTCACGTAGGGATGTGAGACGGACTTTTTAGACTAATAAAGGTGGTCTTTCCACAACTTAAAATACCATGTAAAAAAGTAGTTTATTCTTGTGATTTGGTATAAAATTTACTAGTTTGACCCTTTCAAAATAAATTTGTATATATTTTGACCCTCTCAAGAAAATCAATAAAGCTTCGTCATTGGGGTTCGCGCATGGTAAGCCTCCACTACTTGGTGTGCTTCATAACATAGTGCTTAGAGGTCTAGTACCATAAATTTTGTAATTATCAAGTTTGAGCCGCTACGTCAGCTTTTTCACATTCACATTCACATCCAAAAAAACCCAGGTAACCATAACCAATAACACCACTTTTTGGGACCCACCTATTTTTTTTTTTTTCATCACTTTTTAAAACTAAAGGTAAAATTCATTTTCATTCATTTAAAAATTAAAAAAAATTACAATTCCTAAAAAAAAAAATAACATCCGGCAAATTTAAAAAAAAACATCCGAATTTTATTAACAAAACTCTCTCCGGAGTCGTCTTCGTTGTTCGGTTTCCATCGGGCACTTCGGCAGCTAACTTGCTTGATTTGATTTTTTTCCGCACGATCCAAAACGCGTCGTCGTCACCGACAAATCCATACGTGCTAAAGGGCGAGAAATCGCAACATCCTCCAAACTATTAATCGTCTCGTCTTTGTCTTTTCGACGCCTCAAACGCTTTCAGCGGCATCCCGTTGAGCGAAGCTCAGAGGCACAAACTAACCCGAATTGGGACGAGTGACTTCGCCCGGTGCTCGCCGATGTGTCGGATTTGGTTTTTTTTCGGGGGCGTTGTTTGCCGGGGGGGACAAGGTCTTGGATCGGCACCGAATAGCTCGTCAGTGTTAACCGTTGCGTGAAAATCGCCCGTTTCGTCTTCGGTTAAATCAACCGGTGCAACATCGGTGCGTCCCATTTTGGCGTGGTTGTCGCAAAATTCGCCCAAGCTTTTTTCGTTATTAAGCGGTTAATTTCTATTCTCTCTTGGTACATTGCCCCGAGCCCGCCCATCAAAATCAACCTCAACTCTCAAGCCACTTTTTTTCAACCGATGACAACCTTTTAGTAGATATTGCGTTGAACTTTTGGCAATGATGGTTCAAAGTCGTCCATTTGCTTGTCAACATATCCTTGGTACGTTTTTGGAAATTTTTCCGATTGAATTCGTTCATAACCCGAATCCAAAACGTGTCCTTCGCTTGTGACCGCCCGACGTTACGATCCTCGGATACCGCAACGAAACACTCGGCAAGTAACGCTTCCTCGTCCGAGGACCAACGAAAAGTAGTAACGTCACCCTCGTTTCGGACCTCTTTTCCCTTTTTGATCTTTTGGGCCGCGTGTTTAAACTCAAAACTCGGGTTCTTTTGGGTGGGAGTCGTTAGTTTGTGGAATTGAGTTTGAAAATTGCTTTGTTGTTGTGGTGGATTTTTGCTGTATGTTTTGGAAAGTTTGTTGAAATGCAAGAAATGCTTGTTGTTGAGATTGAAGAAAAAGCTTGTGCTCGAAGAGTCATCGGAGCTTAGGGCTAGAAAAGGCCGTGGAATTGAAGAATTCGAGGTAGACTCGGAAACCCATCGTGTCGGCGTTAAGGAGGATCAAAACGAGCCCTTCACGTGGGAAAGTCGGACCATTTTTTTTTTTGGAAGGATAAGATTGTTTAAAGATGATATTTGAATGTATAGAGTTGAAGAGAAATTGTTGAGGATGAAATGAGATATATATAGTGGGTAAAAATATTTAGAAAAAATAATTATTTTTTTTTTGAAAAAACTAGCCGTTTGAGGTATTTTTTTTAAAAAAAACTAGCCGTTACCGGCTGTTTTTAAACAAAAATAATTTTTTTTTTTTTAAAAACCTGGCTAAATAGCCATTTTCAATTTTTAAAACAAAAAAAAAATATAACAAAACAAGCCTCACGAGGGCGTTGGTGTGTCAACTCGGCCGAAAACCCCACGCCGTCGACCTTTTTCACCGTCGATCGACGGTACCGTAACGCCGGCCACGGCGTTAACGCCGGACCCAACGGCGTTACGGTACCCAACGCTCTTAGCCTTAGGTTTTGTTAAAACGTAATGCCACATTAATATAGAATTATGTGCAATCTTTCCTTTTATTTTACAGTTTGTTACCTTGAAAGTCTATGATACATGTGTGAATTTGTGTGGCATACGAAAACTGCTAAAAAGGAATGGGTCAAATGGTAGATGAATCAAACGGTCAAACGTATCAAAAGTTGACCGATATGTAGTTTTAATGCATACAACATTACAATCCCTTCCCAGAGAAATAGACAAATCTTGCAATATTAAACTCTTGGTAATACTTAACGCGGCACATATTGCCTATAAATATGAAGAAAAAATGTTTTAAACCTGAACTCAACCTTTACTAAAAAGAAACATCTGTTTTAATGTCTCACCAAGCCACCGTTGCTGTCTATTTTGCCATCTCTAGCAGTACGTGACATGACCTTCCAAACAGGTTGCTACATGACCAAAATATATGAGAAGTTACTATTATAGGATAAAAAGATAATCTAAAGTAAGATAAACTGGGATCGTTTTTACAGGATGTGGTCATAAATGTAGCAAGTATACCCGGATGTCATGTGTCTAATATAATCGCCTATGTTTTCTATATTACCTCAATTTGCTTTCTCTCTATGCTACTAATGCATGTCTGATTAATAATAATAGATCATAAATCTTATAAACAATAGATTTTGCTTGTAGTTCCTTTGAAAGAGAGATACATACATTAGTGATTAGTTCATTATTTGGGTTTTTCTATGCCATGTAAAATTACCGATTATTGTAAATATGTTTAAGAAATTGTCACATGCATGATCATTTTTACATTGACAACATTGAGCCAGTTATTATCGACCACATGACCATGAGTAAATGGACGACATTTTATCTATTCAGATAACAATTACTAATAAGTACTAACCCATGTGAAAGGTAGATAACTCACATGTCTTGAGAAGAGCCATGTGATTGCAACAACCAGATTTTCTTGAATCTATTCAGGTTTGTTCAAGAAACTAGGTTGGTTAGTAGAAGCTAATAGTCTGGCCCACGTCCTGTCTGTCAACCTGACAACATTTGTTGTCTGGGTTACATACTGCACAGAGACACACATCACAATTGATAAGGTTTAAATGAACATGTTATTATGATTGCATGGGAAGATTTTTAACACTACTTAAAACAGAACAAGAAAAAAAATTAGAATAATCTGCGCAAATCTATTGTTTGATTCAACAACATTTAATACTTTTGAAAATTCTATTCATTGACATATAAGTGGTTTGTTTAGGTTGCGTTTAACTCATGTGTCAAATGGTTTGGCTGGGCTGAAAATCACCCAAAGTCATATTAACAATGCTTACAACTTCCTAAACTCATTTTTCAAAGAATTAGATTATGACTGTATTAATGATATTTTTTTTATCATTATTTATGCATATATAAAATACTAAAAACATGGACAAGAAGTGTTTTTTCCTTTCGACCCATGGATTTTGTACTATAAATTGAATGGTTAAAACCCGAACTGATTTCAATCAGTCACCCTACGCGCCATCATCTAGCCACCTCTAAATTTGGCATACGATCTTATTAACTCATTTATAATTTATAGTGTGTATAGGTCTCAAAAAATGTTTTGATGCATCACTCAAAGGAGCTTTTTAACACATTATAGTAGGGGTGGCAATATGGGTGGATGGGCCGCATTGGTAACGAGTCAAATCAGGTGATCTTTGATAAGGAGGTCCTTTTACAGATAATTATTGTGTTACATATGTTGACAAAAATTAATTATAATAATAAATATAGATTTTTTATAGAGCGATTTATAGTGCGCACAATAAAATTATTTTATAATCGACTTTCAACCCATTTGACCCATTTGACTTACTTCCTTTAGCTAATATAACCAAATCGACCCATTCATAAATCTTAATGCCACCTCTACATTAAGCAATAACTCAAGTAATAATGCCGTTTGAACAAGACAAGCATAACTCTCACAAGCATTTAAGGAATCAATGAAATATGACTTTTTATTTGACTTTCTGTCAGAACTGAGATGACTTGGGTTGGGAGTCAACGTCGTGAAGTAGTAATGAAATCAACAAGTCAACCCAACGCCAGTCTATATAGAAAATGCGCTTTTAATTCTATAATAAAGAAATAGTTATATTTTTTAGTTAGACACTAAAGTTAAAACAATGTCAAATATAAACTGACAACAAAGATTGACTTATATTGTATTCATGACGGAACCACTTACCCCAATAGGAATATATGCATGTCTGCCGTTCACAGGTCCAACTGTGAAACCCGAGTATCCTGCCATGGCCCCGTGAACTGCACTTTGAGCAAGAAGTGTGCAATAGATATTATCTGATGCATTGCTTGGAACAGCTCGGATCATGTATGTCGGATCTATAGAATAAGATAGTTAAAGAAGAGTAAACAACGTGCTTGGACAATAAGTCGATGTAAAGTGATCTGATAAGGAATGAACTATAATAATAAAAGTAGTATTCAATCTCAAAAATTACCTATATATTTCATGTTTATAGGTATTTTCTTCACTGTTGTAAAATGATCCTGTGACATGATATGCAACACAATAATATAAGTTAATACTCAATGGACATAGTACATAAAGATTAAGAGCTACGGTTTGGAAAACTAATCTATCAACGGCTACTATCTAAACATGTTGTACGCTAGAAGGAGGCAGACCAGTAATTTAACTAGGACTCGGGACACTTAAACGTCTACTTCTGCAAATTGCTATAAATCATTAAACTCTTTTCATTGTTTATTTAAAACAGCAGTATGTCACAATTCACCTGCTTTCTTCAGATTACTCATTCATTGAGCTTGCTTTACCAATCCACTTGTATTTTTAACATGTTATTATTATTCACAACACTTTCTCCAAAATAAAATCATCATTTTACAAAGTGGTACAAGTGTATAACTGAACATAAGCCTGCAATAACTGCCACTTGTACTGTGTAATTGATCAGTGCTAATTTTACAAAGGAAACGTATGAAACAGAACTAATAAAAACTACAAGTTTCCAGGGATGCTAAAGTTTATTAAGTACAGATATGTGACAAGATGTGTGGGCCAGGCAGGTTAGATAATGGGTCAATACAAGTTTGGGTCAAAGCTTGTAACTTTTAGCAAGTCAGGTCTGTTTGGGATGACCCTCGATCACTTCTTAATCCATTTATATAGACTTTTGTGTAACATAAATAATGCATTCATATACTGTTATAATAGTTTATCAAAATTCTCAAATAAAGCAACTTTGGACGTTATACGGATTTAAAAATTCGATTTGAGCACCTTTTTACTGTTTAACACGTTACACCCATTTGACGTCTTGCTCTATCAGTTAGAAGTTCTATTTGAACTTTGAGTTAAAACACAACCCAATCTACCCATTCCAATCTACCCATTCCGAAGTAAAAGGGTGTGGGTCAAACTTCCACCTCTAGTATTAAAGAAGCATGTGAAACAAAACAAAAGATGGCCTTCCCTAAATATACCTTCATTTTCTGAGTCAACCATAGACCAATATCAAGAAGCAGCTTATTTCCTGAAGCATCTTTTTCCACAGATGCATTTGCACTTTCAGAAACATATTCTTGACCTGCTCCTTCTGCTAACACAATCACCACATGCCTATTTTCTTTGAGTCTCTGTTGAACGTATTCATAGAGACCACCCTCCCCTTCCAGATAGAATGGAGACTCTGGAATCAAGCAACAATCCTGTTACAATCCACTCTTATTAACATATCTTGCATAGAAGTATTTTTGCAAGGTAATAATTACAAATCATTTATTTTGATTATTCCAAGTAAATTAACAAAGTTTAGTTAAGGTCTTACCACATCTCGACTCGCCAGAGTGGCAAACATAGCGATGAATCCTGAAAAGGGCAGATAGGTTTATAAGAACAAAGAGCTATAAACTCAACATTATATTCATTGGAAGGAATATATGTATACACTACTCAAGATACTTACCACTATATCGACCCATAAGTTTGACGATTCCAACTCTATTTTCGACACTCTCCACCTCAACATGTGCAGCATTTATTGCCCTCTGAGCTTCCTCAACAGCAATATCAAATCTAAATGATTTGTCTATCACTTGAAGCAATTTTGTATTATTAATCTCCGATAGCAGTATCAAATCCAAACGATTTGTCTATCACCTGAAGCAATTCTGTATTATTAATCTCCAGTATAATGAAAGAATAAAAACAGTTCAGAAAACTTACAGCAATATCATTATCAATTGTCTTTGGGATCCCTGCTACTGCCACGCGAAGGCGGCGCTTTTCAACTTCCTTTCAGAAATAAAACCAAAATAGCATCTTGTCAGACATAACCAAGCTAACTGCAAATAAATAACCATTAAACAGAAGATCACCTCGTAAATGGCCGCTGCTCCTTTCTGAGTGCCATCACCTCCAATAATGTACACCTGGAAACATCGGATTTTTTTATAAACTCTTTTAAACGGTTAAAAATTCCCACCAACATTGTTGTAGAGAAATATAATATGACACCTACCTGATTTATCCCACGGTCCTGAATGTTATCAACTATCTTGTTGGTATCATGACCTCCTCGTGAAGTTTGAAGAATGGTACCACCACGTTTATGGATATCATTAACATTTTTTGGAGTTAGTTCCATGGTATTTCTTGAGTAGAAGCCCCTATACCCTCCCTGAAACAAACAACAGAAAAGGTCAGACATTTTCCTTGTTTATATATTTTTTGTGTTCCCTTCTTGCACACATCGAACAACATGGAAAAGTGGACTTGGCTACCTGCCAATCATATAACATAGTGATTGTTTGTATAAGATTATTTTTGCTAATATAATAGAAACATATATCCATGATAACTAATATACATTTGTTATATAATGCAGAAAGGTTTGGGATAAAATGGCCAACCTCGATGCCAAGTATATTATTAACACCGTACATATTATTCAAGCCGCACACAATCTCTCTAATCACGGTGTTGATCCCTGGACACAAACCACCGCATGTCACAATACAAGCTTTCACTTCCTCTGACTTGAAATAAACCTAACATCAAAATAAATATAAAAACTTAGATCAGACTGAACCAATGTCCCAACTAAATTACAACATAACTATTAACTAATAAAAAAATACCTTTTTTCTGGGTCCTGCACGTCTAAAGTGCACTCCTCTCGGACTGCTTTTCCGTACAACAATCTGCAAAAAGGTATAAAAGTAACAAAATCAGATTGTTGGTGGTGAAAGGGCTGTGAAAAAATTTCAAGAGAAAGAGTTGACTTACTTGTTGTGCTAAAATGTCTTCTGGACTAACAAAAGTATCCCTGAGAAAAACAATAACATACAATTTTGTAATTTACAAAACAGTCATATACATGAACAAGGATCGTTTTACGGAGAGCAGTGCACAAGGGATATTGATAGCATAAAAGATTTAATTACAAGGAAAACTTACTTAACTATTGCATATGCTTGGCTGTACTCTAATGGGTTCGGATAGGTCTGCAAGAAGGGAAATTACAACAGTTACCAACTACTGAATCATACTCAGTAACGCACAGAACAATCTAAGTATTGTTAATAAAAGTGACACTAACGGAAACAGAGCAAAATGATTTCTTTGAGCGGAGAACACCACCATGGCATCAAGTTCCAACATTTATATAGCTATTCCTCTTGTCATAAACAAAACTGAACGTAGTGGTTCACCCAAAGTTTAGTACTATGGTTTTTAGACATGTTTGTTCAATATTCTTTATCTTTTCATTTATTATTTGTCCAGGTGGAGCACATAGTAAATATTTGTCCAACCATGTAAAAATCAGAGCCCACTTCAACGATGCTTCTCATACAGAATAATGTTCCATTTAGTTTTGAAATGAAATAATGTCGTGAGGTTCGTTCACCAACTACTTCCAGTTATATCTTAGATCTTTATAAATATTTAATGTGACAGATTGTGGAACAACGGGAGCAGATAAAACTTAGGGGGTGTTTGGGTCATCTTATTTGGATGAGGCAAAGAGCTTCAGCGGTTTCAAAAAGCCACAAAAAGTGTCCACAAAAATAAGCCAATAAGCCCTCAAATAAGCTCCTTTAAAATTATTTCAAAAAATTTAAATTGGGCCAATAAGCTCCCAAAATAAGCTAATACAAACACCGCCTTTAGTATATAATATGTTAGCTTATCTATTAGCTGAAATGTAGGATCCAATTGAGCAACTACCAAAGGGGCCGAGATAAGAGTCCTATTTGCTTTCGTGAATTGACACTCATTGTTGGTTTTTTATTTGATAAGAGGGTTGAACACAGCTCGGTTTAATTAGATTTTTCCAGGTTCTGTTAGTGGTTGGAAGTTAAAGGTAGAATTTTTAGCAGAGATATCTTGTAAACCATGTTTAGATCATTAATTGTAGCAGATGATAAATATGAAAATAATTACAATGGGCAAAATGACGATTAATTTCTATCTGACATCAATATAAAATATGGTGTTTGAAATGATCCAATGGATACTATACTATACTTCTGGCTCTCCCTCTTACGCAAACCTGAACATAGTTCAACCGAAACTTTAACAGTTGATATCCAAAATATGTATATCTTATATATATATTTTGGTTCATTCAGTTTATCTTTCTGTTTATAAGTATACACTAGCAACCAACCCGAACCATAAAAGAGACGTTTTTTTAATTATCAAAAACCAATCCAGCAATTTATAAATATGGTCTGGTTTTACTGTATCTTTTTATTAGCGCTGTCCTGCACACCCCTAATTTGATACTCTAGCTTTATTTAGTTACAGTAGCAAATAAGGCATGAAGTAGGTATTTTTGGTAGGAAGCTGCTAAACCAAGGGAGAGAAAAGATTATGAGGATAAAACAGAATTCAAGGTCAAAGCCTCAGAGGTACCAAAGAACGGACTACAGAGATAAGAAACTGAGGTCTGTGAACATGAAGAACCACTTAGCGGTTTTTACTATAGGAAATTCGTGAAACTAACTTGTGATGGATTTTAGCAGATGTCCTTCTATCTGCAATTTGGACACTTTTAGAACCTGGGACCAGTAGGTTATAATCCCAATGATCTATCAGCTGAGCTATACACCTCAAAACATTAATGGCAAAATATCCTAACTCTATACAGGATAAGCCTCAAATCCTAGGACTCCACCCCTACTAAGTTTTGAAGATGACATCCCCTTGTTAAAGAACAATCATTATTCATACAAGTATCTTCAAGACATAGATGGGTGAACTCCAGGACCATTTGTGGTAATATTCTTAGGTTTTAAAAAAAAACTCAGACCCTAAGCAACACATCCTTTTTCTAATCAAATTTCATTTTGATCTGATTCATCTTAAAATCGGTGGCGTTCCTCATTCATCAGAGATGTCCAAGTATGCATTAGAAACTGCGTCTACAAAATTCCCATCACGAGGTAGTTTAACACATTGTTTATAGTCGATTCCTCCTCGTAAGAACCCATTAATATGAGGCATATATTCACAGTTACTATTACTTGGATCCTCAATTCTTTAATCCGTCATATGGTACCTTCAACTCTAGGTCATCCTAATAATTATTTGTTTCCCTTGACTTCCTTCCAGCCGAGTTTCATTCAACCCACCACATTGTCGGCTTACGAGGACACATGTTTTACTAACACTAATCAAACACAACCAATGTATCTTAGAAGTGTTTAAAATACCGACTTTAAACCATATTCTGACAAAATATCGAACCGTATTGCGAAAACATTGGCTTAATTTTATTACGTTTGGAATTTTTATGGTTTGATTTAATCAACAGGGTAGAGACCAATGGAAAAAAACTATAGGAATTATAAGGCTGGGCGGAGTAAGGGCACAGATCACCAATATCCCTACTCACCCATTGCGCCCATTACGTCTTCATATATTCCGGGAAGTAACTCGCGCGGCTAGTTGTATGGTGAAAGTGAACCAGACTCCCCACAATGAGTGGTAATTTCGGGTCCGCATTTTTTTTTTATATCCTTGTACATTAAAAAAAAAAAAACTTAAACCCCCTTTTTTACATAAAAATAAACCACTACTGTCATTCATTTTTATACACAATATTTCTATTTAATTTATACACACTTCTCGACATTCTCCATTAATCAAATGTAATTCGTATAGTTTTATGGGGCCTGATATAGGATGTTAAGAAGACTGGATAAGAATTATTAGCCGCAAAGAAGTCCTTATAAAACGAGCATTGCGTATATTAAATAAAAAAATGATGTTGTAAGGTGAGTTTGGTATGAAAGGTGAGTGTTAAAACGGTTGAATGGTGAGTGGTAAAGTTGGAGAGAGAAAGCTGACGTGGCGCTGAGGTGGATGGTGAGTTTACCATCCTTAACCTCATCGTGTCCTTGTAGTTAAGGGCTGGATGGAATAATGAACTCCAAAACACACCAAACACCTCAGCGCCAGGTCAGCTTTCTCTCTTTAACTTTACCACTCACCTTTCAACCGTTTTAACACTCACCTTTCAACTAAACTCACCTTTTATAAAAATATCCACTTTATATAAAATATACCCCACTAAATACCCACACACACTCACAAACCAAATAAATTAAATTAAATAAAAAACATGGTGGCCCACTTGTAAGTAACTCACCGGTGGTGTTCTGACAAAATATCGAACCGTATTGCGAAAACATTGGCTTAATTTTATTACGTTTGGAATTTTTATGGTTTGATTTAATCAATAGGGTAGAGACCAATGGAAAAAAACTATAGGAATTATAAGTAGTTAAGTACCATGTCATAAGAGTATTTAATTAAATTAGGGAATTCTTTTTTATTTTGATAAACTAGTGGCCTAGTGGTAAAAAGCTTGTGACTATCGTCACTAAAATGCGAGACTGCGAGAGGTCTCAGGTTCAATTCATGCTTGGTGGTGCAAACAGCTCATGTGGCGGTAGGCTGATGGAGTAGTCAGCCAAAAGGTCGGAAAACATGGCTACCCAAAAAAACACCATGCTCGATATTTCCATCGCATACAACTAGTTAACTAACAACCATAACACTTTGATACCATACTACCATCAACACCCAACCAGTTATATTAAATGAATTTCAACAGCTTAACAACCCAAACCAAACATCGTGTAACCTAAGTAGTGTCATTAAGCTAATCAATGATATTATTATTAACTTCTTTTTAACAACTAACAAATTACACAAATATCAAAACCATACATATTCATTTAGCTAATTGAGTTAGGGTATTTTTGGCAAAATTAGCAGTAGTAGCAACAAGAAACAGTATCATTTAGGGGGTGTACGGCTAAGCTTATATGATGATGTGTCAAATAAGCTCAAACTTTGTGTTTGGCTAAGCTTATACGAGTGGGCTTATGAGCTTACATAAGGGGTCTTGATAAGCCACAAAAGTGTGGCTTTTTTAAGTTGGGTTGGGCTTATATAACATGTTTGCATTATAAATTACAAATTTACCCTCGGTTATACTTAATCTAACATTAATATTTCTCTCTCTTAAAGTCATTTACCACTCTAAACTAAACCAAACATTTGAAGCTAATCCAAACACTCGACATGGGTTTATGAGCTTACGATATAAAGCCATAAACTGCTTATATAACATAAGCATAAGTCAAACTCATAAACTTCAAATAGAGCTAGTTTTCGAGCTTTATACACATATCGTAAAATTTATAAATAAGGAAAGAAAAGAAATACTGGCAAATCAGGAAGGAAGTTGGTTAAATGAGGAACATCTTCAAGAACAAAACCGTCATCTTCATTTTCGATTGGAGCGTGATTCAAAGCTTGAGGTCTGATTTTAATATAAGAAGTTTGGTGTTTAAAAGTGATACTAGTATTTTTGAAAGAGTTAAAGGGGGGTTTAAGAAATTTGGAGGAAAATGGGTTTGGGGTTTTAGTGAGTGATGAGAAATGAAGGTTTAGGGGAGCTCTGAGTGTCACCTCCATTCCAAGTTTCTGGTTTTTGGTTTTACTCAACAAAATAAATTTTTAAGTTTATGAATCAATCAAACTGAGGATGAACGGAACGTGTTGTTGATCTGCAAACGCACGTTACTTAGGCAAAACCTACTGGTGACCGCAGAGGAAGCAAACTCAGCTTTCTCTACTAAATTAAATTGTATATTTAAATTATACAGGGCATGAATGGCTAAATTATATATAAATGGCAATCATTAGATGTTATTGAAATATTCAACAAATTTTTGAAAACAGAAAATTTATTATAGAAAGTTTATTACATTAATTGTATAGTCTAATTATATTCTAATTATGTCTAATTATGTTTTGCAGGATTTGATTAGATCTTTGAATATGAGAACAAAGGATGTTGTCAAGTTTTCATTGTGATGGTCTTCTGATGATTTAGATTGTTAAGGAAATGAAAATGTTGAAACTGAAAATGTATTTTAGGGAACCAAATAAAAATGTATTTTCGGGAACTGATGATACGCTGATTCACAAGTTCAGGGTAAGGGTGCTAATTACCGAGTAAGTAACCTGTTAATCTGTATCAATCAAAAAAGAAAAAGATGTGTTAGGAGTAAATCGGGACTTGCTCCCCGTATTAGACTCCGACGCTCAAGTCAGATGTGATTGTCAAAGAAATGTGGTTTTAGAAAGTTATTAATTTAAAGAGAGAGAGATAAGGTTAACTGCGATTAGTGTTTTTTTTTCTTTTGTTGTCGAATACCTTGCCCGTCCTTCCTTTTATAGGGGAGTAACTAATCAAATCTCGGGATTGGATAAGAACTAAATATTTCTGACAGCCGAATATTACCTGCAAAATTCTCTGCAAATGATCAGAATATGGCGGTGTATCTTATCCGAATATTTCTAAGGCTGGGCGGAGTAATGGTGTAACTCACCATTCACAAGTAAAGTCACTCCCAAATCCTATGCCACCCCTCCAAACTCGCGCGTGAGTTGGAGTGTGAGTGGTGAGCCACTCACCATTGGTGAGTGGTAACTCACTTGAGACCCACATGTTTTTTTATCCGTTTTATATTAAATACCCTCATTTTTTTACTTATAAATACCCATTATTTCATTCATTTTTTAAAAAACTTTTTTTTTTACCTATAAATACCTACTACTTCTTTCATTTTTATACACAACTCTTCCTAATTATATACAATTTCTCTAAAAAATTCTCATTTTTTTTCCAAAAAACATGTCTCAACAAAACACTCTACGAATAAAAGTTTTTATTTAGTTTACTTTTTTATTAATTTCGTACGTTTACGTTAACGTTTTTATTTATGAATGAAAGTAAATTAAATAAAAAAAATGATGTGTAAGGTGAGTTTGGTATGAAAGGTAAGTGTTAAAACGGTTGAAAAATGAGTGATAAAGTTGGAAAGAGAAAACTGACGTGGCGCTGAGGTGTAAGGTGAGTTGCCTCTCCTTACTCCATCCAGCCTAAATATCTTGTCAGTATCGAATATATGAAATGGAATAAATAGATGGAGGCTCACGCGCGTTGCAGTGCTTGAAAGGACAATAATGGTTTTATTGGAGTGGGACCAACATGAGTTTTGGTTTGGCACTTGAAAACGTGTATCATGGTTTTATATTGGGTGCTAATATTGGTACCTTTGGCTTATCGAATATTACTAAAAGGTACAAAAGATTCTTTTTGTATCTTCTTTTTACAGTACAACGCAGTTTTATATTAGGTTATTGTTAAGGTAAGATACCGTGCCTTGAGTCTAGGGTGCGTTCCCTCGTCTCTTGGTGAAGTATCCCCTTTAATTACCTGAAAATAAAAAAAGACACTCGTTAACTCGCCCCGGGTGTTGACCCAGGACCAAGCTCGGGCGTGAGAGTAAGTATGTGAATATGAGCCGAAAGGGCTGTATATGGAAGCCGAGGAGGCTGTAGTAATAAGTGTGTATAAGTATGCAGTAAATGCTGGCTGTCAAGTAATAAATGCTTGGGTATTTATACTACTTGAAGTACTGTTTGGAAGTACTGTTCTTGACACCTTAGGAATGAA